>NDXB01002257.1:885-32242 GCA_002631895.1 Agapornis roseicollis | reverse complement strand
AAAACATAAAATTTCTATTTAAGTTAAACCTCATTTTTTTTTTTTTTTTTTTTGTTGTTGCAAAAGAGGAAAAAGCAGTAATTTCAGTGCATGTAGAGTGAATAAGCTAGGTGTCCTTTGGAGAGCAACAGACCTTTGTTTGCATTAGCAGGAGGATCAGGATGGTGTTCTTGAACACAAATGTCATGAGACCGGTTACTGCTGCCCTTTGACTTGGTGACAAATGTGCTGCTTGTTTCTGGTGGAAATTTGGGACTGTAAAAGTTGGTTGTAGTGTGTGACACTCCAGTAAAGTTAATTCAGCTATTGCTAAGCAAGCTGTCTGGGATGCTGAGAGCAGGATAAGGTAAGCCAGACTTAACTAACTAGAGCTAGATAGAGAAGTGCTGTTTCACACCTCATTTCTCTGTGCAGTACGGTGCACAGGTTCCCCAAGGCACCTCTTGCCTTTATCTTTTCTTCTCTTGACCCCAGATGTAATGGTCTAATGCTGGCTTAACGCCCACAATAGCTTCACTGTCTAGATTGAAACTTTCTGCGTGGCAGGTAACAACCACTGCGCTATTCACACCCATATAAAATATATTCAAAGGCTCTCACCTGTCTGCACAGAAGGAAACATAAGTAACTTTCCATTTTGGCTACCTCAACTACCCAGTGCCCTGAGGTAGATGTAAGCAAGCAGGGCAGGAATTTGACTTGTTCATTTGTGTACATAGTCAGGAATACTGAAATCTTACACCAATGTTCACATCAATGAAGATATTTACAAACAATTTTCTCTTCATTGGTTTGTTTCACAAGTTGAAGTTTTTGATACAGCCTTTATAAGGTAATATAAAGAGTGATTATATCAATGTCGTTTTTCATCAATATGTCATTAAAGTATCTGCTTTAAATATGCAGGGTGTCTATGGCAACTCTTCAGAGGCTACTGCCAGACTCTTTGTCTGAGACTCATTGTCACTGGGCATTACAGAAGTGATGAGCTCAGTCAAAACATGCAATACAAGCGGTTATCTCAATTTTCTGGTTCAGCAAATAACATTGCTCTAGAGGTTTTGTGGTGATGGTTTACTGCAATACAATGCAAAATGTAATGGTGTGGAGAATATTGGTGAGCAGCTGAAGGCTGCTCAAGGAGCTGCTTGAGCTAATTCAGGAGTAGTATTCCAAGGTTGTACTAACATCATTTAGGCATCCAGTGCTAAATATAAATGCCATTATTCAGTCTGAAATAAGGATGTTGAGTAATAGCATGCAAAGTCTAAAGCGTTATGTATCTCTGGTAGTCATGAACAGTTTCTTCTTATTGGCCCAGTAGATAATGTTTCAAAGGTTTTGAGACTTTAGCATTCTTGGTGACTTAAATGGACATTGAGACTGATAAAGCTTCAGTATTTTGAGATGAGGTAGAAAGATGTTTGCAAGAGGATAGTGTGTTTTGAGACACACCTCTGTTTTCTGAGGCTTTCTGGTGCTAGATAGTGTAGGAAAACATAACTAGAAAAGCTTTCTTGCCCCGGATGTCTCAATTACATATTAGAAAGTAATAGGCATACAGATACGAAATAAAAACCAAAACCCTCACACAATGCCATGTTTCAAGAAATGTGAATGGCAAAACAGTAAAACAGTAATGCTGTGCATCTTGGGTATGTCTCTGAGAGCTCCTTAGAAATGACTATGTTCTGAGGTGCTTCTCACCTCAGCTGAGCAAGAAGGAAGGATTTTCTGAAGCCTCTTCGACATTGATATTAGAAGTACCTACCTGCATGCTTAACAGCTACCTTGCTTTTGTTGCCATTATGTCCAGACAATCCATGCCTAATTCTATGGTTTACATGAAGCTTTCTTGTTGTTTCCCCTTATTCCCAAGGCTCTATCCCTTTCTAACTACTATTTCCCGTCCATTTTCTCTCTTCTTTTTTTATTCGCCTAGTGGTTCCCTAGGGAGAAGATGTTCATGTTAGTTAAATCATTCATAGAAATAGTTAAAAATCAAAGGTAGCCAGTCTCGGAGCCTAACACAGTAAGCTGAGCCACTGGGTTGCTTTCCGCTTTCATCTTGCCATGCCACTGCTATCTGCCAGTTTAGTGCTCACAGCTTGGATGTTCCCATGGTACTATCAGATGGCAAGAGAGATGCTCAGAATGGTGAAACATAGGACCATAGACTGACCTATGTTTTTTTTGAATAGATGAATAGTATGAATTATTAAAGAACAAGCAAACAAGGATGTCTCCAGTAACTCTGCTTTTACTGAAATGGAAGTGAGTTTTAGTTTTAATAATAGAAGCCAATTTGAAGTGTTGATACTGACTTGAGTTTACAGTCTGCAGACAAGCAATCAAAAGTAATTTTGCACAGCACAGTTTTATTTTTTGTTGTTTGGCTGGGAAATCCAGTCAATTCATTTATATTCATCAGAAGGAGCTTTTTGCTGTGCAGTCTGTTATCATGAGCCTCAAAGTCCAAATTACCCTTTATGATGTCTTCATAAATATGACAAAGAAAAAAAGCATGCTATTCTCTTTGTTTCTTTTTATTGCTGAAGATGCCAGTTCCAGTGGCAGGGAAAAGAATTAGAATGTGTACTGAATGGAAGTGATGATGAAGGTTAGATAAAGCATTTTAAGATTTAAATGGCTCTCCCCAAAATTTAACAACCCATTAAAAATAAAAGGTTTTAGATTAAATTAATTGTTATCTTCCTTTATCTTCCACCTTATTCAAATACTCTTAAACAAAAACTTCAGATCTCTCATTCCTCCCTGTATTCCTTCTTCCTGGTCTAATGCTGTAATGAAGACTACAGGACTTGGGGCCCTCAGCACAAGAAAAACATGGACCTGTGGGTCCAGAGGAGAGCCACAAAAATGATCTGATGGCTGAAACACCTATCCTGTGAAGAAAGACTGAGAGTCGGGGTGGTTCAGCCTTTAGGAGAGAAGACTCAGTGGACACCTTAGAGCAGCCATTCAGTATTTGATGGGGACTTACAAAAAAGATGATGAGAGAGTTTTTACCAGGTCCTGTAGTGACAGGACAAGGGACAACTTTTCAACTGGAAGAGAAAAGATTTAGATTGGATATAAGGAAGAAATTCTTCCCTGTGAGGGTGCTGAGGTGCTGGCACAGGGTGCCTGGAGAAGCTGTGGCTGCCCCATCCCTGGGAGTGTTCAAAGCCAGACTGGATAGGACTTGGAGCAACCTGCTGTAGTGGAAAGTGTCCCTGCCCATTCCAGGGCTTGGCACTAGGCATCTTTAAAGGTCCTTTCCAATTAAGCAGGGATGCTGCATCGAAGTATTTGGATGAATTACATTATCTACTCTAGGTGGATTGCAGATAAGTCTTCAAGAATAGGAGGCTTGGACTGTTCCCTTGGTGGAGGGACAGTGACTTCTTTTGGTGTAGGAATAACTTCCTCAAGCCTCCTTGAAGTATTTCTTTGAAATAAATTTCACCATTTTCTTCTAAACATTTAAGAGATTGTATTTTCCCCTTGTGTTCACTTTACCTTTGCTATTTTCACTGCACAGAACTGTATGAGCTTTGTCTTCTCAGTTGGCCAGCTTTCTTCCTCAGACAGGTGTTACAGTAGGCCAGGTTTAATCTAGTTCTTTATGTTCCAAGAAGCTGCTAAATATAATGAATCTCCTCTCACATCAGCGTAAGCAGAGAATAAACATGTTGAAATCAGTCAAGCCTAAAAGTGTTAAGAAAGCAAAGCCAGGTCTAAGAATGGAAAAAACAGTCATCTCTGCCTAGAATCTTTTACCTAGTGTTTGAAGAAAATGAGTCTGGTTTGTGGCATTACTGGTAATACCTACCTTCAGCAGAAAGGATGGGGTAGATGGAACTGATGCATTGACTTTATTTTGTACTTGATTGTATTGAGAGTGTTGTGACACAAGGGGGTTTGTGTTCCATGTCTTCAGCTGGAAGAGCAAAGTGTTGCTGTTTACAAGATCATTGTTTATATGCATCTCCTTGCAAGTACAGATGAAAGACTAATTGTCAGCAGCTCTGAGAAAATCATTCCATCTTCTATTCTGTTGGTAAAGTGCTAATGAGACAAATTGTATAAATGACTTTTGAGGTTCTTAAGGAACCTTAATATGAGGAGCAAGAAAGAAAATTTATTTGAAGTTAGATGAAGCAAGATAAAGGCAAAAATGAAGGGACCAGATTAAAAAAGAAAATATGTAAAGGCAGGAATCAAAATTATGTTAAGCAGTCAGCTGGTAGTGGAAGTCAGAGTTACATGCTTATCAGTCGATGGAGTACACTGGCTTCAGCAAAGTCCCAGACTAGCATATAGGCAGCAAACAGCGTTTGTTTCTTGTTGCTTAAAATTTTCTTTCCTTATCCTGTACCTCATTCTTCAGGTAGTGTAATAGAACTACTATGGAAGTCTGGTTTTATTCAGCATGAGTAAAACTGGCAGATTCTTACCCCTTTTTGGAAATTAACTACACAGTCTATGTTATGCATTAGTTGTAGCTAATACTGAGGAAAGTCATGAATGAGCCTCAGTGAATCAGAGTAGTAGTGACTTAAACTGTTTTAATGAAGTCTAAGATTAAAGTTGGGACAGTTTTAACTGCATTTTTTCGTTACTCCTCCTAGACCACAAAATATGTACTAGCCTAGAACACATGATTTTGAAAATGCAGTGATAAAGATGCACAAAAATGGGGTAACTTTGGGACTTGAAACATGTAAGTTTATGCTAGACACTCTTCATTGCTGGTCCTACCTAATATTAAAGATTGTTGGTTTTTAATCATAAAAATCTAGGATTTGGAGCATAATTTTTGTAAGTATAAAAATAGTAAAAAAAATGTTTGCATTTTGTTATTTGCCTAATCATCATTCCAAGCTTAATTTGGAAGGGGAATAAAGAAAGGGAAGCTTAAAGCCACAGGGTACTCTGCTGCATTTGGCAGCTACTCCAAATCCCAGGTAACATGAAAGAAGGTACACCAGTGGGTTCAGTAGCAGCTGTAAACATCATTCTGTTGCCAGTGACTCAGGATTTGTTTACCTCTAGTTCATCTCTTAAAGTTGTTTCTGTGGATTGAAGAATCAAATTTATCTTGTCCAATTTTCTTGAAGCCAGAATTCATGGGAGAACTGTGCATGAAGGGAGGTTACGGATCAATAACCCCTAAGCGGTGCCTCAAAAAAGTGAATGTTCAGACATGTTTGAACACCATAAGGATGATAAAAGCAAACAGTTGATTTGGCATCAGGTGGGCTTCTCCAGGTAGAATCCCGAATCACATGGAGTGAGATAAGACAAAAGAATGTTTCTCCCATCTTTTCTCACCTCTTGTCTTCAGCATTATTGCTGGTGAACAGAACTCCTTGATTCTGTAGCAAAAATACATATCAGGAACTGTTCTTAATATAAAAGGGAATCACAGGACCATTCTTCCAGTTTATAGCATAGGTGCAGGCTCACTATCCCAGTACACTTCCCAGCCACTTGTTCTGTGCATATACCCAAAGTCTGACCCAGCCTATTGCCATATGCTTAGGTGGAATGAATATGAATAGTGGAGGTAGTTCAACTGCCTAAGGAGCACATCTCTATTATTTCTATTTCTTTTTGACTAACCTCCAGAAACCAGACCTTCTCCAAGCAGCATCTCAGGGAATGAACAGATTGCTGAATTTTGATGTACTTTTGCGAGCATTTGGCAGGATCCATCCAACACAAAAGAGGATCAGTTTATGTAAATATCAGCTCTGCACAACTGCAGCTCGGGCTCCTCAGGGTAGGCTTGCTTTTTATGATCTGATGGACTCACATGATTCATTTTCAGAATATTTTAAGTGGTTCTAAGGTACAACTTGACAAGTTAATGAGGAAAAACGGCACACTACTTTGGGACAGCACTGAGATTTCCTGAGTTTACATCATTTTTTAATCCATTCCTACTGTTGTGAATGGAAACAGGCATTTTGCCTTTGCAGGTACACTCACATAAAGTAGACGTTTCTCATTTATGTGTTAGTCTTATCAGGTAACTGTACACTATTACTGATAGTTGGTAGAGAGACTGTGTAAGGCCCAAAGAAGTTAAGTGATTCACTTACTCAAAAAGCACACTACCAGGCAAAACAAAGAAGAATCCCCAAACAATCCTGAATTTTATCTGTGCCCATAAGAAATTGAATAATATGACCTTCCAGGTATGTGTAGCACTTGCTTTTGTTTTTGCAATAGGTGCTTTAGATTCTGCACCCTTATTTCACAAAGCTTTGCATACTCCTGATTTCATCATCATTTTGCTCAGGTTGGGAAGAAATTCTGTAGCTGAAGTCAGAAAAGCTTTTTACAGTACAAGGGCTTCAACGGTCTGAGAAGGTAGGATCTGCAAAACATAGGGTCTAAAAGGCATTCTGTGAATCCGTGTATGATAAACAGATTATTTTTCAGCTAAATAATAAGTAGAAGGCTTTCAACAACTATGTTAGGGCCATGCTGAGATCTCTTTAATAGCAGTACAATAGTTAAAGAATCTGAACCATCAGATCTCTGATTTTAATACTTGTTGGTTTTGTAATGTGTGCATTCACTTTCATCTGCTTTTCACCATTGTTATTTCTTTTCTTTCTTTTTGGAAGTGTTTTAAAGGTTTTTGGAAAACTGGAATAAATCTTGGTGATTGGGAAGTGCACATAAAGAAATGAACCCTTTGGTATTTCTTCAGTTTCCTTGGGTGAAATAAACAATGCCAAAGATTTTTCAGTGCAAAAAAGACACAACTGTTAGTATTGCCTTTTGTCTAATATTTGTCTGAACTAGCTCAGTCCTATTTTTTCCTCCCACTGAATACTAAGTATGCAAAAGGCAGAATGATTCTGTGCAATGCAAATAGTTGCAGTATAAAGTCACTGCAAGATTTTGGTGTGTCACTAGTCAGTCCTAGATAGGGTTTTGAAAAAGAAAACATTATGCAGAGCTTTCTGTTGAAGTAGAAATTAACTTGCTGCTACAGGTTTTTGTTGCAGATAAGCTTGAATGTAGCACAGAGTAAAAAAAATACACGTATTTAGTAGGAATCTAAAAATTCTAAAATATTTGTCTTCTCTTTCACAGTAACTTTTGTGGTTTCTAATTATACTTTATAGGCTATTTGTCAGCAGTATGATCTATTGTCTTCAAAGCAACTCTGAAAATGTCTGGTATATTTCAAAGCAGGTTATTCTCTCTTTTATTTTCCACACACACAAAGAATCAGCCTGTCCTTTGGGACTTGAAAATTTGTTGTTAAAAGCAAAGATGAACAAAGAATTACAGTGAGAAATACCTTCTATGTCTCTTGTATATTGTCCATCTTGGATTGCCTATCATTTATTGCTGCCCATGCTGTCTAATCAAGGAGCATAAAGTCTCTCTTAAAGTTGATGCAGAATGAAAACAGAATAAGTGGGTCTTCTCCTTGCTAAGCTGGAGAGGCAGCAGGAAAAGTTTAACCAGAAATAGCTATTGGGAAAATACAATACTGAAAGTATTTTCAGTAAAATAGAAACATTTCTAGAAATACAGAAGAGACACAGGTAGATTTCCAGTTTCTCTAAACATGGAGTAGATCTTCTGAAGCATGATTTCACACAGCTTTGGAACATGCATTCAAAATGGATTTTACTGCATGGCTGCACATGTACATCCAAGCCAGTCAGCCACACAGATGCAATTACTGGCCTGATATCTCAGAGATCATATTAAATGATCACATTTTTTTCTTGCCCTAATTTTAGGGCTAACATGTAATTTCATCAGTTGTCAACTCTGATGTGTACCAAGTGTCTTAACATCTAAGCCATTCATCATATTGTTTCTTAACTAGTAACAAACAGTTAAAGTGATAGGATTTACTTTAAAATAGAATATTGTGTTACTAAAAGGGGAAATGAAATAGAAATAACATGGGAAAGAATGATATGAATGTGCTTTGGAAGAAGGTTCCCACTCTTTGTTTTCCTTGTGTCTTTTGGTCAAAGTGTCACAGATCTCAACTACATTTTGGGTATCTCATGTTTAACTCTTCTATCCAGTGTATATCTCCTATAATAAATTCACCGTTTTCCATATTTCCTGGATACTTTCAGAACAGATACTTGCCTAAGGAGATCTTTATTATTTTGGGCAACACAGGAAGAAAATCTACAGCTCCATCAGAATAGCTTTTGAAAGCACAAGGGCTTAATTGATATAGTAAGGGAGTATAATCTGCAAAACATAGAGTGACTGATGCAGCAGTTCAGGGTATCCTGTGAATCAGTGTATCATAAACAGATTATTTTTTCCTTAGAACTAAACAGCAACCTGTACTAAACAGTTTAAAACAGGAGCCTTTCAACAGCTACATCAAGTGCACAATGAAAAATCCCTGTATAAACAAATACCAGCTGGTGGCTGCTGTAGTAAGCATTGAGAATCTGATCCACTATTACACTTCAGTGCAGTAGGAGCTGAAAATTTCTCATGTTAAGATAGTGCTACAATATGTCAAAAGATATGTTCTGTAGTAGGTTACCCTCACTTTAAATATGTTCTTCAATGAATTTTTGTTTTCATTTAGTAATTTAGTAGCTTCCGTTTCCTCCCCAAATTTTTTGAGTGTTTCATTGAAACTAAATTATTTTTCCACACAATGCTTTTTTCTCTCATTTTCACTTACTATGAGATGCCAGGATAAACAAGATCACTTCCAACTCTTCTTCCCTTAACATCAGAATATGTTTTTATATAAGTGGGCTGCAGGACTTCCAGTTGCTGAGGCTAAGAGGCTTTCTAAAATTAGACACAAGCAAAGGCAGGGAACAGTGTGTTGTCCTAGACAATAATTTGGTACTTGAATGGTTTTGTCTACTTTGAAGTTATGGATCTGTCTATCTCTGTGAACCAAACCAGTGCCATAGACCACTGAAAAGTATCTTCAAAGCCTTCGTGCATGATTTTAATTTCTCTTATGTAGCAATGTGGTGGGTTTTGGGGTAGATTTTGATCTTCCTGCTTCTCTCATCCTGGAGAGTTAGAAGAGCATGCACTTTTCAGGTCAATACAATCATTTTGTAATGTAGGAGTAAAATATCACATTCTGTAGAAAAATCATCACATTAACTTCACTCATAAATGCTTCATGAAAATAAAGAGTATCTTTAAAATGCGTGTTCTTCAGAGCAGTCTGTATGGATTATTTAGATATATTATTCATATTTTATTTTCTACATCCCATTCCCGACTGTGTAGGTATGTGTGTATCCCATGGTAGTCAGTGAAGGTTTGGCCTTGTTTTGAATCCGCTGCTCAGCTGCAGGCTGCTTACATATGTGTTGACTCATGCCAGTTACATCTCGTCTTACCTGTCAGAACAGTAAAATATCTGCAGCTGTTTCTCTCCTGATCATACAGAGGTTTTCCCCCTGTATCTGAGTTCTACAGTGTATAACTCTTAATATCAGGCCAAATGCAGGTTTCCAACGTGTTGTTATTGCAGTTGAACTACTTCTGTGATGAAAGCAAGTGGATGTGAGTAGGTGACTGGTGATTCAGACAGAATAATTGTGTGGTAAGTTTAAAGCATTTCAGAAGTAACTCTGTGAGTTAAAGGTTCAAGTATTTATTTCTAACTTTGAAAGACTGTCTCGGAAATTCACAATACTGGACATAACTCACCTTCTCCACGCATCTGTCTCCAAGTAAGATCGTGAAACATGGTATGAGACAGCAGTGACCCTGACTGAAAGGTACAAGTACATCCTGGGCATTGAAATGAGTCTCTAGTGATTGCTTACGTGGGGCACAACTTGGGCCCCAGTCTTCATTGTAGCTGAGTATCTCCTCCCAGCAAGATCCTCATAGAAGGAAGATTCTTCCTTTTCAGTTGTCAAAAGGAAGAGTTAAAGCAGCCCATTAAAGCCAATTTTGATGTCACCAAACCCTGCCAACTCTGGATAAAGTACATGTTACCAGGGAAATCACATTTTCATCTCAAGTGTCTCAGAATATATGATGATAATAAATATTTCGGTTGGAAAGTAGCTGTTACTGCAGAGAGAAGTATGATCTTTAGGTTCTGATTAACCCCTATCTCACTTGAAAGATAATTAGAGAGTAATTGTGTTCTTGTAAAGTACCCATTGTCTGATTTGTGAAGTAACATGTAGCTTTCGGAAGAATTCTGCCAGTCATAGGAAATCCTTTTATTTATATTGTATACTTGTTTATGGGTTGGATGGGATCATGCCTACTTTGTGTATGCATTTGGAAATCCAAGAAAAAGCCTCTGCATTAAATACACTTTGTCAAATGAACTAATATGGCTTGAGAAAATAGACAAGCTTCTGGGCACATCTGCCCTACATCTCTTTCTTTCCTGTATTTTTCAATGGATTCAAAATTCTGCTTTAGTGTAACAATTTGGGAATTCAGTGAATGGAAAAATTTCTGCTTGAAAAGGGATTAATAGATTGCTCTGTATTCTTTCTGTGAAGGAGTTAATTACTACATTTGTACAGTTGGTTTTTAAGAGTTGTACTCTCTCAAAAGCAGTTTTCTGCAATATCTTTTTTTCTTATCAGCAAGAACAGTAACTTCTGTGGAGAAGATGATGGTAGCAGGAAAATCTGTTTCTAAGATATCCTGGACTTTATAGCTTTCAACATAAGTATGTAGATGCATTTATTTCACTTGGCTGTTGAAGAGAAGTGAATTAGAGCATCATAATGTTACGAAAGTGAAGATGCAATCGAGAGCAGTTATTCAGTATCATGGGTTCCAAAAATACAGTTTTGATTAAGATATCATGTGTTAGTCTTGGCTGAACTACAGCTCTGACTAGCTCTTGTTAGATATTGAGTGTCCTAAAATCTTACCCACTTCATGACAGCCTGCAGTTTAGCAAAATGCTGTAGAATCTGGTCCCTCCTGTAGAGTACTGAAAATACAGATTAGAGGATAGTAATTAATACTGAAATTTGATAGTCATGTTATATATGTTAATGCTGCACTCAGGCTCCTAGTCTCTATACTGCATATTCCAGCTCAGTTATTTCCAACATGGATATGTGCAGTGTTACGTATTTCTACAGAGTAGAATGAATTCCAGAGATTTCTCCTCAATCTTCTCTTCCAGTTTTTTGCTTGTTTTAGGAAATTCGAGGGATTTTATTTTTTTTTAACTCAATGCTTTTCATTTCCTCTAAAATATATATATAGATATATGTGTATGTATATGTATTTGTATATATATATATATAAAAATAAAAAGAAGAGAAGGTCCAGCTGGTGCAGGCTTCTGTAAAGAATTACCTTTGTAAGTTAATGAGCAGTGGTTTTGCGGAAGTCTGACACAGACTAAGACTGCAGGCAGGATATCATGCTCAAGTCAGGGTATTAATATTCTCAAGTATAGATCACATACATGAGTAAGTCTCGCCTTGCCTATTAACCATTCTTGGTAAAGTTTCTGAGATTTCCAAGACTTGGGAAACCTACTGAAAGTTACTGGAACATTGTTAATGTAAGCACTTTTGAGACTGGGCACTAAACACCATAGAACATTAGGAACAATATACACATTCGCTATCCTCTGATTTCTCTTCAATATAAAATGACTTTGTGGCAGCTGGTTTTGCTTTTGGAAGCACAGTACGGGGATGACATGGTTAATTTTTTGTAAGAACTTTAACATTTCTCCATAAGAATACAGTAGCAGTATTCTGTATTCTCCAAAAAGCAGTTATAATGACCATTGGTCAAATCTTGTTTCTATTATTCATAGTTTTTGTTAGGTGTAGGTCAGGATTGCTTATACTTGTAGCCCCTTCTTTTGAGACTTGCGCAGATGCTGTTTTCTGTATTTTTTCATTTCATGCAGAAAATATAAATTATAAAGACTTATCCCTTTTTGTTTTTCTTTTAGTCTAATCAAGATTTTACTCTTCCTGCTTTTCACTTTACATCTTTGACTGGTGCACTGGAAACCACATGTGTTATTCCAGTGCACAGAATTCAGTTTTATCCCATCTTTTACTGCTTCAATGACTCTAGTCTTAATTCTGCATAAGAAAGAAGAATCTTTTGAAGTACTACATAAGCACATACATTCCATTGTCACTTGATTTGACAGCTGAATAGAGGAACATGTGCCCGTAGGCACTCCTCTTTATTCCAACTTGCTAATATATAGAGTGATTTAGTACCTTTAAACTGTATAAAACCTTATTTGATTGTGGTCCTATTAGTAAGCAATAATAATTTTATTTCTAGCCACCCTCACTTATTTGCCTTTAGGAAGTATATTTAAATATCAAATGAATATATATATATATATGTATGCATCTCCAATGCAAAGGCTTCAAATAATGTTTTTGTTCAAAAAGGGAGTATTGCAATTTCAATGAAAATATTTGAATAACATGAAGAATTTGAAGAGTATTTTAACAGAATTAAGTGTTTATACTTTGAATGGAAAAATGGCATTAAATATTAAAAAGTTTTATTCTAAATTAGTCTTTAAGGCAAAAATGTAGATTTTGGAAGTAAATACTGAAACATCACATCTGGACATTTGTCTTCAGGTACAAAACGTGGGTTTCAGAAAAATCCTTATTTTTTTGTTGTGTCTGTTTGAACTGTTGAATTCCTCAGACAAAGGAAATGGTGTATTTAAAGAGTTCTCATTACAGCTAGGTCATTAAGACCAACATAGACTTCTGTCAAATTTTCTGAAATACTATTGATATTGTATTTTAAACAATTTAATTTGCTCTTTATGGGCAATAGTTTTGCTAATTATTTTTTTAAAAAAAAGAAAGTGATAAAATACTTGGCTAGTATAAAACTTACAGCAATGACTGTTAACAGTAGGCTTCTATATGGATGACTTCCTAGTGTCAGGGTCTTACCTGATACTGCTAACCTCCTGTCTTGAAACATTAATTACACCATTGGTCTGCTTTTCCTTTTTAATTAGAATTTAAATGTCTGATTTTTTACACTTGTTTTCTTGGCCATTGTGAATCTTGAAGATTAGAAGCTGTTAAGGCAAGGCTAAAATACTCTTGCTGCGTTAATGAAGTCTCAAAATCTCAGTATAGAAAAAAAGCTTTCCTTAAAGTGCTGACAAATCACTTAATTGCTGCAAGGAGAGGAACATCACCTAGGTGTATGGGTAAACCCAGAAGATTTAGTTAGTAACAAAACAAGCTAAAACAGTGATGCCACTGTGCATTATAAGCTTTATATTCAGTTTGGTGTTTGTAACGCAGTGAGGGTAGAGGCTTCCCTGTTCCTTATGCCAAACAGGTAATTTTTTAACCAAAAGTTAAAATTTATGTCACTGTCCAGTACAGTTATTTTAATATGTACTCTTTTACATTAAATTTATTTTATTTTTTTATTGTATTTCTACTGTGATTGAACATTAGCAAGCAATACCACTGTGTGTTCTCTGCCATTTTAATATAATTCTATTTTCCTGTGTTAAGTTCAGGCCTCTCGTATCAGGCCCACAGCATTTTACCTAAGTGTTCTTGTCATTATTTTTGTAGGTTTATTAGAACGCTAGCGGTGTTTTCATGTAACTTCATTCTTAATGGATATTGATTTGTATCTATTATGACAGTAATATTAACTAAAATATTAATCCAGTTTTATACTCTGTCCCTTTTGGTCCTCTAGCTTCAACTGTTCTTTAAAGCAAGAAAAAAGACTAAATGGATTACAGCATAAGGGATGTCAAATGAATTTTTCATCCATCTTATTCATAAAGCTCATTGCACAGTTTTATGAGCCTGACTTTTACCATTTCAGAGCTGCAGTCTTTTTAACATGGTAGATGGCACAATATGTGTGAAATAATGGAAAACATTATAAGCCTTCCAGTATCTGAAGGGGGCCCATAGGGATGCTGGGGAGGGGCTCTTCATTAGGGACTGTAGTGACAGGAAAAGGGGTAATGGGTTCAAACTTCAACAGGAGAGGTTTAGATTGGATCTAAGGAAGAAATTCTTTCCTGTTAGGGTGGTGAGATGCTGGAATGGGTTGGCCAGGGAGGTTGTGAGTGCTCCATCCCTGGCAGTGTTCAAGGCCAGGTTAGACGAAGCCTTGGGTGCCATGGTTTAGTGTGAGGTGTCCCTGCTTATGGCAGGGGGGGTTGGAACTGGATGATCTTAAGGTCCTTTCCAACCCTTACTATTCTATGATTCTATAAGATGTAAGATCAAGCTGCAGAGAAAGAAAGAAATCAAAGAATTCCTTCATTTACACATAAAGTACATAATTCTTTCTCAATTTATCTTCTGTTTGAAGTTTTATTCAGGTGTTCTTGTCAAAATGCCATGTATTCCAGAATGCCTTTTGTTAAAGTACAAGGGGCAGTTCTTCAACCTTCTGTTCTTTCTCTTTATTCTTTCTGTTTGTCCAGTATAGTCTTGCCACTTTCAGAGTTCCATCCCGTTCCAAAGGCTACGCAGACATGGGCTCTCCTGTCAGCTACAGCTTTAACACCTCCATTTCACAAGTAGAAAAGCAGAATGGAGAGGCAGGTTTTAGTACAAGTAAATTGTTTCTAGGACTGTTCTCTGAGCAGTGAGGCCAGCTGACATCGAGCACCCAATTGTTCATATGGTATTCCCTTACCTGCTGAAAGACACCAGCCACACACAAGCCTACATATTTGGAATGGCCTCTGACCCATCCCTACTCCAAAGCATGGTCATTGCTTGAAAGATGACTGTCTGTCCTACTCCAAAGCCGTGACAGCAACAGTTCTAGCAATAAATCAAATTTGTCAAATTCACTATTATATAATGATCAAGTTCTAAAGTCCTGAAAGGTTTTTGTACTTACTCCTCTCCCCTCTCCCCTCTCCCCTCTCCCCTCTCCCCTCTCTCTCCCCTCTCTTCTCTTTTCTTTCTTTTTTTTTTTTTTTTCCATTGCAAAGCCAGAAGGATTTGTGTTCTTGTTTTCTAGTCCTGAATTTATTCTTCCAGACCATGCTGCCTTTTTCACTTGTGATTAATAGAAAGCATTTGATGAGTAGTTCAGGGATGTGCATCTTAAGACCCTGTACGCATTGTGAAAGTATCCTTAGGCACTTTCCTCAACTAATTTTTGAGTCCTCTTGTTTGGAATTTTGTTACGTAAGTTGAATACAGTGTACCATTTCAAACACCCCCTCCTACCTACACACACATTAACGTGATTAGTAAGAAGAGTTTGAATATCTCATGTTGCATAATTTTTCATAGAACCTACACAGTAGAAGTACTTTGAGTATAGTTCTGTTTGCATTTACTGGAGGAAAAGAGAGTACTGTGATCATTTTGGGGTTTTTTTACAACTTCACCATGTGGAACTAATGAAAACACACTCATTGTCCCACAGGATGCTCTTTGGGCTGTCTGGGCAGAGCTGCCTACCGAAGGATAAGAAGGAAAAGCAATTAGGACAGAGGTGTCAGAGCTGCAACAGGGACTGCCACTGAGCAGGGATGCAGGCTGGCAGGTTGAGCTGGGTTGAGTGCGTGTGAGATACACATTTAGAGGGGAAAAGAACTAGCCACCAACAGAAATGCTTCCTGCAAATATTCACCAAGCCATGTGAATAGTGGTGACATTTCTGTCAGTTTGAACAGCTGAGACTCTTGGCTTATTTTGCTTTTATTAGATCATCTGTAACAACCACTGTGCTCAGGAGATCCTACTGGTAGCTCAACACTCTTCCGTTTACAAGAGTAACCCATGTTTTCTGTCACATTCAACTGTGCGAGAATGGGGCATGGTTTTGCAAAAGTCACCGAGACTTCAAGAGAAGGCAACTTCTGCTGAACGCTACTTGGGTGGAAACATAAAATATTTATACTCTTGAAATAAGCAATTTAATCTTTTAGTCACTATATATACCTCATTGTGTAAGGATTCCTTTAGTAAGGCTCCTTTATTAAATACAGTTATTTGGTACACAGTTACTAGGAGTAAAAGGTGTTGTATATGCTATTTTAGGTAGCATGGTTGCTGAGCATAGCATTTATAAAGAAAGAATCATTATGGAGTTAAAATTCATGCGTATCTATAAAAAATTAACTTCTTCCCTCAGAGTTTTGGAACAAATCCAACCTCGGAGATCTCACAGGGGTTTTGAGCTGTGCAAGTTGTAAAGAGGTTTTTCAATGAAGCTGCTGATGCTTAAAGTAACAAAGCAAAACAAATTCTAATGGCCAGTTTTAAGTGTTTGTAGTTAAAAACAATAAATCACAGCTCAGCACAAGCTATATTGCTCTGCTGTCAGGATGGGTGTCTGCTGAGCACCCAAGGCAGACAGGAAATGCAAAGTGCCATTCAAGGTGCTCTAAGTTTTTGTGCTAGCTCTCCCATTTCTGAGATGAAGCTGCAGTACTAGAGGTTATTCATGCTACCGCTCCACATATTTATCTGACCATACTCATATGCTGTTTGACCTCATCAACCTCACCTGCTACATGGAAAGTTGTGGGACATGTTTGCAGCCAGAAAACATGCTACTGGTAATGGCAGGAAGCTTGTTACTGTGTCCTCACACATAGGCTCTGGTTGAGGCTCTTGCCTGCAATAGCCATATGATTTCCTGTACATTCTTTTATACATTTTTTTTTTTTATGCATCCAAATAAAAAAAAAAAAGTGCTTTATGAATAGCATAATGTCATTAGTAAACTGTACCTTCCTCTGTTTTAGCCTAGGTAGATATTAAAAGGACTAGTAGATCCCATATGAGCTCTCACAGTTCAGGATTGCTTTTTTCCTTAACCCTTCTCTGCTTTTCTAAGCTTTGGGAAAAACTTTCTACAGATTACTTGTGAGATTCCAAAACACATTTACAAACAGTAGTTTCCTATGGACTGTAAAATGTTACTGAACAAATTTGAAGTCATCCTTATATTGCACAGGTTCCTCATCAGTAGTAGCAACTAGTCATCTGATAGTTGTATATTAAGTCCTTATATATTATTTCTTACCTGGACCTTGCTGTGTTCACCCTGTGTTCTTTGCTATCTGCTTCATACACAGTACAATGTTAACATTTGTTGTGTCAGTGTATCTCACCTGTGCTCAGCTCACCTATATTTCTTTTAGTCCTGAAATGGTTTTCCAGCTTTCTTCAACTTATACCTGTGCAAGGCATGTGTCATACCTGCTGTATAAGGCTCTCATTCAACATTTTGCGCTCAATTTCTTGAAATCTAATAGTAGTAAGTCAGGGAAAAGACAATACTGTACTGAACCAGCTTCATAGTCTTTGACATTTCAAGTCACTTGGTCGATTCTGTGTGAAAATGCCTTTCTTTTACCAATCCCCCTCAACATTTCTTTTCCTGCTGGTACAGTGTCTTCTATCGTCAAATAGCTCAAATTCAGGTTATTATAGATTTCAATGCTCCAAACATGAAAACTACCTGTCATTCAGTATCTTGTGATCCGTCAGGCTTTGACATTTTTATTTTGTGGTAAAAGCTATTTTGTGTGATTTTTTTAAGTGTTTGACAAATGTATTAAATAAGTAATTTTCTTCTACATTCCATATAATTAGGCTTGCACTTCCTAAAGAAAATCACTTTTGCAGCTTAATAGGAGTAGGAATAATCTCAATAACTTGAAAAATAGTTTGAACTTCTTCATAAAATGATACATTCACAAAGACTTTAGAAATATGAAGTAATAATTTAATGCAAATAACCTACTGTGTACTGAATTACACAAGACACAGCTGGAACATTTGCTTCCACATCATGAGGTCCTGAGATAAGTTTGTGCATGGTACATACGTTTTTGTAAAGGCAGATGGTAAAGGGCAAAATTGTGAGGAAGTTTCTTTTTCAAGGAGATTTGCTCAATCAAATAAGCAAAAGGAAGAACAGGGATGGTTTTAGCAACTTGATTTTACAGTTTCTTCTGCTGATTTGTGCACCAGGGACAGTTGTTGGCCAGGAGATGACAGGTGAAGTCAACTATCCCTGTTCCCAGTAGGAAGCATGCAGTGGCAGGGGAGTGAGGAATCCTGGTGTTGCTATGGAAGGAAAAGGAAATGGGATCTGACTGAACTTAGAAATATGACTGGAATGTTCATGAACAGTTTGTACTTTTTCTGCCTTGAAAGAGTGATCAAACTTCTCCTCTGATCTCCTTTAATTAAAAGCAAAACAAACCCCAAAATAGGCTAAGATTCCCTATATAAAAATAATTCCCTGATTGGGTTTTAATTCTTTTTTTCTGTGCAGCTGATTTTTTGTGGTTTTTGTTTGGTGGGTGGGTTTTTTTTTTTTTGTTTTTGGTTGGTTTGTTTGTTTGTTTTTAATACAAAGGAACCCAGGNTCCTTAAGATAACCACACCTCCTGCTGTGTTTTATGATTTCAAAAATACAGGTTTTGTAATTGTAATGTACAAATATTATTTATATTGACTTATTTTGCTTCGCTGCATTGTGCATTAAAAAAAAGAAACCCAAAAAAAAAAAAAAAAAAAAAAAAAAATTGCCTGAGTCAAAACTATTTTTATTGCTTGATTCCTTAGTGTTTTGTGCATGTATGTGTGTTTTTGTGTTGTAGATTAAACCAGGTTCCCATTCTCAGCTCAAGCATAGCAGGCAGTACACTGTGCATGCTTATGTGTCTTCTGGTTGGCCTACTGCTTAATGCTTGTAATCAAATGCAGCATTTAAACTGCAGTCTCACAGATGACAGAATAAAATCCAGAATGAATTTATGCAGATGTCAGAAAGGTCAGACAAAGGAAGATAGATACAGGATTGTTCATAGTTTAGTTTCCTGGAAAGTCAGAAACAATTATATACAAACCCCAAATCACTTATTTAATCTTTGAAGTATTTGATTATTTTTTTATTAACTGTATATTTAAAAATACTCTCTGTAAAGTTATTTGATCTTTTTCTTCTATTTACTTACTAGGCTTCTAAAGAAATCTGCTCCTGGGTCTGTGCTTACAGATTTGTAGAAGCTATGGGAATCCTTCAGAGTTTGATCATGTAGTTAAAGTCCTTCCACATACCCATACACTTAAGGGTTTTACAAGAAGAAAGGAATGTGTTATTTTTGTTTAAATTGTTCAGCTTCACTGTAAAGGCATAACTAATTAATTTAGCAAATACATACAGGGGCAAAGAGCTTTTCTAGTCTTATCTACTATGTTTCAAAAACCGTATTTCCTGGTTTCTAGTCTACATATAAATACTGTACACATAATATTACAATATTGGAATTATTTCCAAAGTGCTGGTTCTGAACATGAACTTAAAACTGCGTTTACTTTTAGGCTTGTTAGATTTGGGTGGGAAAAGATGACCATTTTAGCTTTTACCTGCATTTTTACTTAAACTACTAAAAATATTACAGATTAGCATGGCAATGTATTCATTAGTGCCTTAGAATCTTCACTTTGATCTTGTTGAAAGTACTTAAAGCAAGAAATCAATGTGTTTTTTCCCTTCTATATGCAGCAACTTTGTACTACTAATGATTACCACAGCTATTTTGCTGTCAGAGTTACACATGGATTATTATAGTGGAAACGACTCAATCCTGAATGGTCATTCATTCAGTCTTCTTGGTGGGGATGGCCTTCATTCTAGTTCTTGGATGTGAGAAATAAAAGTAAATTTTGATTTGTAAAATGTGTTTTGATGTTGCAGCTGTCATTTTAATAGAAGTAGATATTTTTATCTAATCAGTAAAAGTTTATCAGTCCTGTAAGTAGGCCATGTCAGGAAAGGACTAGAACAAGAGCACAAGAGACGTTAGCTGGATTGAAATAGTGTCAAAGTAATTAAAGTTAATTGAATTGAAATAACATAGGTCACTTTTAGTAACCTTAGCTAAGCTGATAGAGAAAGATTAGATTAAAAAAATATATAAATAAGAAATAAATGTCATTGACGTCTCAGTGCTACATGGTATAAAATTAACTTGGTTGACTTTATAGTTCTGTGCAACACCAGTTCTTTACTTGAACATGTGTTCCCATGGGGTATAATTACCTCTGATTTTCTTGGTTTGAAGTTGGAGCACAGTCAGACTCAATTTTGCATGTGTTGACCAGAGTCAACGTTTTAGATCCCCCAAGCCAGGCACAGAAAGGTGCTTCAACAAGGTTATTTTTTTCAAATGAGAGTGCCTGACCAGTTTCTTACTGAGTACTGGAATCTGAAACTAGGTAGAAACACTGCTGATATTCGGGATGATTAATAGGAATTGAACTACTTCAATTTCTGTGAGCTATAGGAGGAATAATGGTAAAATACAGGAATCTGGTACATTTTTAATATGTTAAGACTACTTAGATGGAGATAATATAAATGGCTTTTCGACTTCCCTTAGAATTCTTTGGAGTAAATGGTGTTAACTTCCATTATGTGGGCTTGTGGTGCTTTGTTTGGTGTGGAGGCGTGGGCATGGTTTTCTATATACCTGTGGCAGCGGAAGTGTTACCTAAACATAGAAAGTATTGTTCTACGTAAGAAAATAGTATTTGGTTTTGGGTTTTTTGGTGGCTTTTGTTTTGTTTGTTTTGTTTTAATCACATAGGTCACCTGTAGCTTGGCTGCTTCTCAAAAATAAAGAAAAAATATGAAAATATGCCCCAGATTTGCAAGTTCTAGGTTTTCTCTTTTTGGGGGTGGTGGTTTACATGGTTGGTTGTGTTGTTGCTTGTTTGTTTTTTATTTGTCACCTCCGTTTTTATAAGGAAGAGAAAAGAACAAAGCAAACCACGTTCACCTTAGTTTGTTAGGTATCTTCAGATCTCATGATGAGGGGATATGAATTGCTGTAAATTCTCAGTGTTTGATCACTGCTGATGTAGGTCAGTCCAAATCCAGGTACCATCTTGCCTCCCTAACCCTGCTCACCTGCAGTCTTCAAGCAAGTGTGAAGGCTGGGCTCTGTGAAGGTGCACAGAACACCCAGGGCCCAAGTGCGTTCCTGCACGAGACACAAACCGAGCACTGAGGAAACTTTCTTCTCCAAACTGAGCAATTGTAATCATGAATTCTCAAGAACTTTTTCTTTTCTTCTCTGTCATATGTCAATCCACGGGAATCTTCAGGGTGGCAAATAGTGATCCATGATAAGGTGCTTTTTTTTTCCTTCGGCAATATATAGAGAACCAAGCTACATTCTTCATTCTTCCCCACAGCCCTTGTAGGTAAAGGCCGTATGTACTAGGATTTTTTTTTTTCAGCTTTTCAGTGAGAGACTTCTAATTACATGTTATTTGTAAGGAACAACAGTGACTTCCAGCAAGTTACGTCTGCTGGAGATCACTGCCTCCTGATTTTGTGAAAGTTTGGATTTTCAAAGGGAAATAGTGAATCATATAAGGGAGAGGTTTTCAGGTAAACTTTAAAATTGCTGTAATATTAATTCAGTGTCTGACGTTAGGCAGGGAAAAGAAATAATTTCAGTGAAAGATTTAAAATAATCAGATGTAATGCAAAGACAGGTGTCTCTCTGGCATTCATTAGATACCAGTGCAGGGCCTGTCTGGGGTTTACCAGCACTCAAGACTGCCAGCATGTGCTGTTGTGGAGTTTTGCGAAGGTGAGAAATGAGATGGAATGAAGCGTCTGCCTGCCAGTCAGAGGCTGCCTATGTGGTCAGCCTAGGAGCACTTCGCAGCAGCAGAGCCCATTTTTAATGTGTCTGGAGGAAGCAAGATGTCCCAAGGACAGTTACTTTGATAGGTACTGCTCATATTCAGTCCATTAGAGATTATTCCTCATCTGAATGTCTTCCTTTGTTATTTCATTTAGGAACAATTCTCATACATTTCTCAATGCAGTTACTGTGTGAAAGCTTTTAAAGGAAAAAGGATCTAGACTGTGAGCTCTTCTCAGCAGGGTCAGTGTCATCTTTGGTCTCTTAAAAGCACTTAAAACTGGCAGGGCGTAAAGGATGCACTGCCTCATCTTGAAGCAGGAGTTGATTATCCTCATCCTAATTGCAGCTTTGTTGTTTGTGCAGAAGTGGAAAAATGTTGCTTCCTAAGGCTGGATTTATGTACTCAAAGGATGAGGAGTTTTTCAGTCAGTTCAGCTATGGGTGCGCACATATTTGGTCCATTTGTTTTGATGCTGAGCAATTCAGAGAAAGAGAATCCATGTTAATACATGGCTAACACAGGGATGGGCAGATTGATTGTGTCAGAAACACACATAGGTTAGCAATGTGATGATTTCTACCTATGTGTACCACAGTGAAGCCTGGCTCTCCAACCCATCTGCAGATGTTTGAACAGCTTCCCATGGAATCCTGCTGCTTTGCCCCCCTGAAAAAAATAACTGTTACAATTCTGGTTTCAGTATCAATCCAGTAACTAGTTTTTCTGATCTCTCTGTTGCTGGATATGTGTAACCTTAATCCTTATTTTATATTAAGAAAAAAAACAAAATAAAACAACAAACAAAAAACCCACAAAAAACCAACAAAATCCAGCAAATTATTATTTCTTGTGGAGAGATGTTTGGAAATGTGTACCATTTGGACCAAAACCAGCTAGAAGACAAGTTGAAAGAACTCAAAGTATACACACTTATTAGTAGAGTTGTGGTCCTATGGAGAGGTCTCCTGTAATGCTTGCTTTAATCCTAACTAAAAAAGGCTGGAGATTTCATCAAATGATGAAAGGATTCTATGATTTCCATGGCTGGAGAGATGGACTTCACAGAAAAAGCTTGAGTGAGGTCCTAGTTCTACTAACTTCCACCTGCCATAGACGTGACCTGCAAATACCTCACAGTGTATATTTATATGCATAAAAGAGAGCTGGGGAGAGGATAAGGGTAGTGAAAGAAGAGAACATGCAGATGAGAAGAGTTTTATTCTGGCTTCCCCTGTCCCGTCCCGTCCATCCCCCCCCTGCTTTTTAGCTCAGATGTGAAAATATTTATCTGCACGTTGTTCTGTAAAGAAATTCCCTTAAAAGCAATTCCTGATGTTGCTTCTGTTGTTTTTAAAACTATCTTTTGAAGCAGCAGGCAAAGCAGTTTATTTCAGGGTACATTCTAATGGTGTGCAGAGATGTTGTTGCTAGTAATATTGAGAATGATGTGATTTTAGTCACTCCTGAAGTCGGGTGAAGAACATAGCTGACCTAAACCTAGAACTCAGAACAGCAGTTAAAAAACCTCTAGAGGCTTTCTTAGTTGGTTGAGGGAGTTTTGGCATATAAAAAAGATAAGGAGAAAGATTAGTTAGATGCAAAGTCTGTAGTATTCAGACAGTTCTAAATTGGATTTCTACGGCAAGAGTTGAGCTTGGGAAAACATATTGTACAGCTCAGACCTTCTCTACAAATAGAACATTAGGTAACAGGACTTGTGTAGGACTCATAATAGTGGCTTGTTCTGTTTCATCACACTTCAGTGATTTTAGTCATTTATTGAGCATTTTCAGCTGATTCTACAGGTGTAAAATCACTGAGCACTGAATCTCTTACTAACAGACTTTGTTATGGTGCATACTCTGTGTCACATTTCATGGGAAATTCTTACTATGGTAACCATCCCTACTTTCACGCAAGTGCCCCTTGCGCCCCATATCTGGGGGGAGGAAGTTTTTGTGACTCCCAGGGCAGCCCCTGGGGGTTGCTGCTTTTCCTCTGTGGCATTGAGCACAGCCCCTTGTCAGGGTCCTTTGGCCTCAGTTCTCGCCTGTTGCTCTCACCCCTCCAGTGCATAGCTTGTGCCCTGGCTCTCTCTGGTTCCATTGCCCAGTGCAAGCTTGGAGCAGGAACAGGCTGTTTTCTTCTCTTGGCTCCATTCTGCAGGGATTCTTGCTTGCACACAGCAGCCTGTGTTTGGAAGCGTTTCAGCCTTCCCATCCATCAGCATCTGCAACTTTAAATATCTCCCTGCATGCAGCACTACCACTGGACAGGAATGAGAGCACTTTTCATGCATCCCTGGGCAGGAAGAAATCGCTCTTTGGCTGACTTAAAGGAACGTTGAGCTCTCACCCATGCTTCCTTCCTACAGCATGACATAAAGATATAGGCTAGAGAAGTCTAGACAAAACTAGACAGGGCTAGAATAGGCTAGAATAGAACAGAGTTTTATGGAATCAATTTAACATGATTCAGATCTGTCAGAAGTGAATAGGAAACAAATGGGGTTACACCTCAGCTGCCTTCTCTACCTTTCACAGCTGAACACTAAACATCTACAAGGATCTTTTAATAATATCAAACATTCCTTTAAGACTGGAACAGGAAAGCCACGGAGTCGTGGAAGGTGGGAGCAGGGTAACAGGACAAGCAGCCTTTACTGCATCACATTCAAAGTACGTTTAGGTCTCCCCGATGCTTCCTCCCTACAACATGACCTCAACATGTATAATAGGCTAGGCAAGTCGAGACTAAACTAGACTGGGATAGAAGAGTCTAGAGTACAACAGAATATCTTAGAATAAATTTAAGTTGACTCACATCTGTCAGAACAGAATAAGAAACAAATGGGGTTAAACCTCAGTCACCTCCTGTCCCTCTCTAAGTTGCACAGTTCACATCTGTAAGGATGCTTTAATAATCTCAAACATTCCTTTAAATCTGGTACAGGAAAGCCACACAGGTGTGGAAGACAGGAGCAAGTTAACATGACAAGCAATCTTTAGTATGTCACATACAAGGTATGTTGAGCTCTCCCACATTCTTCTTTCCTACAGCATGACCACAATGTATAGAATAGACCAGAGAAGTGTTGACTAACGTAGACTGGGCTAAGAATACAACAGGATATTTTGGAATCAATGTAAGTTGATTCACATCTGTCACAATGGAATAAGAAACAAATAGTGTTAGACCTCAGCTGCCTTCTCTAACTCTCACAGCTGCACTCTTTACATCTGTAAGGATGCTTTAGTAATCTCAAACATTCCTTTAAGTCTGGTACAGGAAAGCCACACAGGTGTGGAAGACAGGAGCAGGGTAACAGGACAAGCAATCTTTAGTGTGTCACATTCAAGGTATGTTGAGCTCTCCCTCATACTTCCTACAGCATGATCTCAATGTATAGAATAGGCTAGACAGGTCTAGACTAAACCAGACTGGGCTAAGAATAGAACAGAATATTTTGGAATCTATTAAAGTTGATTCACATCTGTTAGAATAGAATAGGAAACAAATAGGGATAGACCTCAGCTGCCTTCTCTCCCTCTCACAGCTGCACTCTTTACATCTCTAAGGATGCTTTAATAATCTCAAACATTCCTTTAGGTCTGGTACAGGAAAGCCACAGAGGTGTGGAAGACAGGAGCACAGTAACAGGACAAGCAGTTTTTAGTATGTCACATTCGAGGTATGTTATCCTCTCTCACATGCTTCTTTCCTACAGTATGTCGTCAATATGTAGAATAGGCTAGAGAAGTGTAGAGTAAACTAGACTTGACTAGAATAGGGTAGAATAGAATAAAATACATTAGACAGTTGTAGGCATATAACAGGATAAGCAGCCACTATATCCTGAACCCTGAAAACTTAAAGAACAAGCACTGTTACTTGGCACACCAAGTGCCTGATGAATTCCTTGTCTTTTAAGTCCGTTTTGCTGGTGCATAGCAGGATGATCTTGATGGGTTTTCCAGGTACTCATGTTGGACTAAGAGTTGTTTGGTGTGACATATGGGTGACATTTTCTGAAACCAGTGAGGATAAGAACATTGTGGGCAAAACCAGGAGTTTGCATCTCTTGAAGTAACTCAGTATTGTGCGATCTGCTCTGCACTTCTCTGATCTGATTTGAATGTCTTGGGGTACATCTGGGTGTCTACCTTCGAGGCCTGTTTTTTGATGAATGACTGGGAGAGTTGTGGTTTTGTAATGCAGATGTTGTGTGCAATTGAAAAGAAATTTTTCTCACTGCAAAACTGGTAAAAGGTGGTTCTCTGTCCTATGGTTGTCATTTTTAAACTGTGTATGCAAATTTTTCCAGATGGACAAATTTGCATTCCTTGATAGAAGGTTTGCCATCAAAATGTTTTTTTGAGTTATTCATACATTGCATATAAGCATAACTGAAAGTTGCCCTTTCTTTTCAGTGTTTCGAGACAGATCCACCTATTTCATTTTTATTAATAAAATTTGTTTATGATGGCACTATTACTTGGAATCAAGTGTGTTTTTTCTTAAATGAGTATTCATTTAAAGATTGCTTTTTTCAGGAGACGTACAAAGGCTCAGCCCTGGTACAGGTTTTGTAACAGTTGCATATTAACTTGTTGAAATACTGCTTCTAGTCAAAAGATTTTGCCTAGGAAGACAAAGACTCTAGAGATTTTCATCTGTAGTTCATCGGTCATGTTAGTAATGAGGAATAATTAAAGGGTAGAATTTTCTGAAGTATTTTATTCAGATAATTATCTCCAAAAATCTTGGCTTAAACCCCGTTGCCCAGAGATATGCAGAAATCCTTATTAGGATGGGAGTCAGACCTAAGCTCTGGTTTTCTATCTCTACTCCTTTTTGTTCAACTTATTGCTAACCATCTTTTTAATATTAGGTTAACTAAAACAGATTGCAAATTATTTTAATCCCATATCAGTGAGCTATATATTTGAAACATAAGCCACATTTATGTCATTTATACTGTATACTTCATGCTGTGTGCGGAGGACATCTCTAAGTTTCCAAGTATTACCAAAATGGAGATTAGTACTCTTGAGCAAAGCTATCCATATGTTTTTACAGTCATCATTTTCATAATTCTGAAGAGTTATCAGTTGTTGGCAAAATGTTTGTTTCCACATTATTACACTAATGTCAAGATCAAGACTTTTGCTTCAGCTTCAGTACAGTTTTGATCTTTGGCTGAAATGTAGTGATAGTGTATCTGTTAGCAAGAGCTATTTATTGCTTTGTATTATTTGGCCATATTCCCATTTCTCTGCTGTCTAGCATGTTAAGCTTGCACCCTTTCTTTTGAATATAAACTTGTATCTCTTAATACCATTGCTTAATCTTTGTCCTAAGCTCATTATCTCCTGGCCTTCATAGGGCACCAATGGCATTGTATTAGTAACCCAAGCATAAGGTCTGCATTTGTTCTTGTTTTCTTTTGCATTTTCACTTATATGCAAGCTTCTGAAAGCCAGATGAGTGAAAGGGATCAACAGTAAAATGCAGGATTAAGAAAGACCAAGTTGGGTCAAGTCTTGGCTACCCTGAAATGTTCCGTTACTTCAGTAAGAGTATGTGTTCCTTCTGACTCATGATTGGAAAAATAAGCCCTGTGGTATAAATAATGCTTATATAAAGAAATTACTTTCATTATGCATGAACTGCGTTTCAGCAGCACATTCTTAGCCTAATGCCAGTTGAAGTCATGCAGTGGTGACACCTACTGTTGCACATTTTCCTGTTAGGTCTTGCAATTTTAAGTTCTGCCTATTTATTTAGAGGGGAAATGCTGCAGGGCTTCTCACTCCCTGACTCAGTCAACTTAGGAGCAAGGGAAAGACCCTCTTCAAGTTGTTTCTCATATGGGTTTATTATGCTTGAGTTAATGTGACTTATAAATGAATAGTAGTTGTTAAACTGATGAGAAAATTTTCTATCAGGATGATTTATAGGTTGCTATGCCTTTAAGAGTCACTTGACACCCTTCAGGATGAAGCATTATTTGTTCCCACGCATACCCTTCTTTTTTTAACCTCAACATGAATAAAAAGTCACAGCAGAGAGGTGGGAAAGCTTTTAGGCACAGGGCACAGCTCCAAAGTTAGGCGTTAATTTTGATTATAAAAGATGGTGAGAGGGCAAGATAGAGAGATAGTTTTCTAATGAATACCAGCTGAACAAACCTAGTAAATTGGGCAGAATTTCTGTGAGAAAATAGAACACACGCTGCAGAACAGATTACTTCAAATGTACTTGGAAAACAAACCAAACTTGGCATTTATTTTAAGTCAGGTGCTGCTGTTCACAGAAAAATGACAAACAATCTGTGAAATGATACTTCATTTCCTAAGCAGCTTTAATGATTTGCATACTTATATTCACTGTAAATGGCATAAAGCATAAATGATCATACAAGTAATCAGTGTTGTTTCTAAAAGTTTCCTTGTAAGAAATAATTGCCTTAGCATAAATGTATTGCTGTAACATGAGTAATGGTAAAAGCATAACAGAAGCATGCTGCTGGACCAAAGAAAAGTTTGGACTTTAACAGTGCTGGTATACCTTAATGCTAAGCTGAATTTTATGGTGTAGGAAATGCAGGTTGATAAACAATGTTGTCCTTATATGAGCTGGAGTCATAAATTTCAACACTGCACAGTACTTGCAAAAGAAACAAAAAAAAAAAAACTTAGACAAACTAAATTAAAATTCTTCCCATGAACACTGCAAATGTAAGAATAGGAACTGTCAAAACTGGAAACAAGAAATCAGAGAAACAAACTTGTGTTTGGGACTTAAAAGGGCAAAGAGACGTTAAAGACATTAAAAAATGGCAGAACCACACAAATGTTGAGCTTGGAAGGGACCTCAGGAGACCCCTGCGCAAGCTGGGATACCTACAACCAGTTGTCCAGAACTACGGCCAGATGGCTTTTAAGTTGCTCCAAGGAGAGCAACTCTGCAACCTCCCAGCACAACCTGTGCCAGTACTCTGGCACCCTCACAGTGAAACAGTGTTAACCGATGTTCACAGGGAACCTCGTGTGTCTCAGTTTGTGCCTAATATCTCTGGTCCTGTCACCACTGGGAAGAGCCTGGCTGTGACTTCCTTGCATCCTCCTTTCAGGTATTTATAAACACCCTCTTGTATGAGGTGTCCCTCCTCATGGTAGGGGTTAGAACTGGAAGACCTTAAGGCCCTTTCCAACCCAAACCATTCTATGGTTGATGAGCTCCTTCTGAGTCTTCTCCAAGCCAAACAGCCACAGCTTTCTCAGCCTTCCCTCATTTGAGAGGTGTTCCAATTCCTTAATAACTTTGATCACCCTTCAGTGGACCCTCTTTAGGCTGCCAATGTCTCTCTTGTTCATCTCCGTATCCTTATAGCTAAATGATTCAGGTAGAGACATGGATAGACTGTGAGTGCAAAATTTGATCAGACCACTGGGCTCAAAGTTGTATTGTCTTTGTAATATAAATTCCAGTTGATCACTGGTTACCAGTGGCATCTCTCAGGTACCAATAAGGAGCCAGTACTGTTTAACATCTTCATTAAGACATGAGTGGATGATGTGTTGCAGCGACTTCACAGATGCATTGTGGGGAGGATCATGTCATGCTCTGATGGGCAGGAGCATAGCTGCTGTTCAGGGGTATTTTTGCTGCCTGAAGGAATGGCCTACCAGAAACCTCATGATACTGAACAGTGGCATAGGACTGTTCCTGCACCTGGGGGGCAACAATCTCATGCGCCAGTACAGGCTGGAGACTGGATACTTAGAAGGCAGCTTTGCAGAAAACGTACAGGACACGAGTTGGCAGTGGGCCGTGTGTGCTTGTGACAAGAGTCTGTCCTAGGCTATATGAACAGGAGTGGAGCTGGCAGGCTGAGGAAGTGATTCTTACCTTGCACTTGGAATTTGTAAGACTGTATGTGAAGTGCTGTGTTCAGTTTTAGTATCTGCAGTACCAGAAAGGCAGTGGGGGCCAAACAAGATGGTAGTGGGGCTGCAGCACACTGTGTATGAGAAGTGGCTGAGAGAACTGGGTTCGTTCGTTCTTAAGAGAAGGCTAAAAGGAGACCTTACTGCTGCCCACAACTACCTAAAGACAGGGTGGACAGAAGATGGGGGCAAACTCCTCATCTTTCAGGTGAGATAGGACAGAAGGCAATGGATAAATGTTGCAACACAGACAGTTCTGATTTAAATGCATAAAAAAAGTATTGCTACTGTGAGGGTTACCAGAAGACTGTGGCAGGTTGCCTGGAGAGGTTGCAGCTTCTCCATCTGTGGACATGTTGATGAGAACAGGCCGGATATAGGCCTGAGTAACCTGGGATAGTTGGGCCTCCATTGAGCAGAAGTTTTGACTAGATGATTTCAAAACTAAATTATTCTGTGAACTAAATGATCGTATGTTTCTGTAATAGTTAAAATTATAACAATTAAAATTTTATTAATAATAATTTAAAAGGGATATATGTCGAAAGCAAATTTTAGGTGAGAAATGAGACCTCTAAGGAGTCATATATAGCTGAAAATCCATACTTAAGAAAGAACATAACTGTGTTACAACTCCCCTTCGATCAGTGTTGAAACCAAGATGGAAATGAGAACAGATGCATAAAATGAATGGAATGAAAGACAAGCAGGTGGGAGTTAGCCAAAAGTACATGTTACAAAGTACAGTATAGGAAATAAGGGGAATAAAGTAATCATAGAAATGAAGTTACCTTGCTCTAGAGGAAGAAGCTTAATTTTTCAGTGGTGCTAATGCAAAATAAATTAAAAAATAATACATTTGCTTCTGTTTTGTATTTGCAAAGGAATGGAGTAATATGGTTTTGTCCCAGTAAGCTGATAAAACACATTGTGTGTTTGTTCACAGTCAAAGATGAATTAAACAATATTTACCAGTGCTCAGAAGAGGTCAAAGAAGTTTCAGGGTTAGAAATGTGAAAAAAATATGGAATTGTTTGTTCACCCCCAGAATTTTTTCTAGCTGATGGAGAGATCTAGAGCACTGTAGTAATTACTTGCTTACTGAAACTAAATCTTACTTACTTTGAGTGAGGAATGTTTTATGAATAATTTATTTAAACTTTGTCGGTATTTAAGGAGTACTTACACATGTTTATTATTTCTAAATAATACCAAATATAACTAGCATAAAAGCTAGAACTGCAGTGTGCTATAAAATCTGTGCATGCGGAGGGTTTTGTAATTCAAAAGCAGGGAAAAAAACATTGAGATCATGCTGTAGATCCTGAAATAACTTGGCTATATTCATAGGACTTAAGAACTAAAGGTCTGTTCTTACAATGTACCTACAAAAACCCACCATGGCATTCTGAGACATTACTTTTAAAAGTAAAGTAATTGTTACTTTCTTTACATTTATATTACAGATCATTTCTAAAATAAACCATATTAATATATACATATGCTTGGAAATGTGTATATGTTTGTTTGAATATGTGTAAGATGGTTTTGGCTAAATTTATACTGGTTACAACCTAAGAAGAAATCAGTGTATTCCTAAATTCTATAGTGAAGGTTGTTTACTGTTTAGTCACAAGCAGTTGTGCAAAAATAGCTCAGAGGGCAAGTCAGAAGAATTGGGCAGCAAGATGAGAGCAGAACGTGCAGGATGAGATGGACTGAAAAAAA
>NDXB01002256.1:0-11057 GCA_002631895.1 Agapornis roseicollis | reverse complement strand
TGCTATCTTTAGATAATCACTTTTTTTTTTTTTTTTTTTGGGGGGGGGGTTGTGTGTGTTGGTTGTTTTGGTTTTGGTGGTGTTTTATTGTTATGAAGGACCTTGCAGTTTCCTATCATGATGTGCTCCTCAGTTCTATACACATCACTATGCTCCTGCCAGGCAGCTGTGGTATGCTGCATGACACCACTGCTGGAAGCAGAGATACGCACTTAGCTCCAGTCAAGACAGACACGTTGCTATGCCCTATTAAGATTCAGGATTAACTAACATTTGTGCTGCTAACACACTTCTGTGCCAGCCCAAGAAAATAGCTGCTTCTCCAGCAAGTTGGGCTCACTCTGCAGAGCTTTAATCATGCATCCTAGCCAGTCCCAGCTATTAGGAGCAAATGACTGATTGCACAAGTAAGCAGCAATGAGCCTGAACACAATTTTAAGTCTGATATGTCCCAAAAGCATGACTCAATGCTCCCAGCCTGTCCTGTGGATGTGGATGTGCATGGGTCTGTTATGGACCTGCAGGTTTGCATCTTCTGGACCTGCTTCCTTTTAGCAGACCTCTGCAAGAAGTTCCACTGGGATTATTAATCCTCTGGAAAACATGCAAAAGTAGTTTGAAGTAGTATTTCTTCATGGCACTGTATTGTCCTGCCTACACGCATCAGCCTATTTAGGGACTGAGTGTTTAGTATAGTGCTTCAGACCATACACATCCCCTCAAGACTCCATGACTGTCAAAACCCCATTAGATTAAAAATGTAATATAAAGATTAATGACTGCAATAAAATTAAAACTGTAATATGATCAAACCCAGTTTCATGATATATTATGAAACAGCTCTGTGAAACCAATATACTTTTTTTTTCATTTGAAGCTTTTTACATTACGTTCCAAGCTATTTCTACAGTGTCTGCAAACCAGGCAATAGCATTACAATAAGACATGAAAACCAGGAAGTGAAGATGATTATGTCTCCAACCTGCAGGGCTGCCTGTGCCGACTCTTGTACTTCCAAGAAGCTTAAATGACATTAGCAAGGTTCTGCATAGCTATTGAGAATCATTTGCACGGCACACACAACAGGACTGTAAATACCAGGCAAAACTGAGGATTTCTGAGCTGAGTGCTCAGTCCTTTGGAGGAAACATTTACATTCCAATTATTTTCATTTTAGATGGAAGTTCTGGCAGTAGCAAAGAGATTCCATGCAGAGCAGATGAATGCTTCTTTTCCTTATAGATTTGAAAGATAGAGCTTCAGTGTGGAAAAGACTTCTGGTGACATATGGTATCTTTTGTTCTTGTTTATTTAATAAAGAAATGTTAATGTTAAAACAATCTAGGCAAAGACATTTTTCCATCCCTGTTGCTGGATGCAACATAAACCCTGTTGTTTTCTCATACAAAGATGAAGCAAAGCAAAGCTGAAGAGCAGAGATGATCACTTTTAAATCACTTCTGTAATTCTGAGCTTCAATCTTGCTTTTGGAGCAAGTATATATGCGTGCACACACATAAAACATGCAAATGTGACCCTTGACAGGTAAGCATTGCCAGAAATCCCAAAGGAGACTCAGCTTTGATTTAAAACACATCTGATCAAGTCCCAGATCACATCCTTCAATTTTGGTGAGGATGCTGTTCTTTTTTCTGATTGCATTTGGTTATTCCAAACCTGACTGTATTGCAACATACCATGAAAGCAGTTCCTGAGTTGCAAGGAGCCCACTGCCAATACTCCAACCTCTTGTGCTCCACAGTTTGAATACAGCAAGGTGATTTCAAAAGGTCTTTCTATACGGCCAATCTGGGCCATCAGGTGTTTCCATTTCATCCTAGAAGACCACAAAGAGCTATCAGACATAGACGCAGCACACTGGAATCCATCGAATCTCTAGCATAAAGATTGTGCAGTTTACCAAATAGCAGTAACAGTATCCACATGGGGAATAGCTTGGTGAATGTAAATTCCAACATAACAAAAGGATGTTAATACAAACCAAGTGAAGTTCAGCCTAACAAGTTCATTTCAGTTATCTTTGCTGCAGATCCTATCACTAACGATGAAAAGGCACAACTATTCCAAATGATTAAATTAAAATGGGACTTAAATGGTCACCAGTTTTGGACACACCGCTATGCATGCCTCCCACATGTATGGCTGCATTCTGTTTGCTCTTGCAAGCACAGATCAATCAAGCAGCTGTGCAAGTCTCTGGATCTCTTCAAACTAACACTGACATTGTACCTACTGGAAGTAAATGTCTGAATGCTTCTTGGTTGTGCCAAGTGTAAGAACCCCTTTCTATGCTTTCAATCTAATTTGTCAGTTTAACAAGCTAAAGTGCACCCACAAAGCAAGGGAAAGAAGAGATGTTGTGATGCAGAAAATGCAGGTTGTCTGGCAGTTTATGTTTCACTACAGAACAAACCCCATAGCCCCTAGATAGCAAAGGTTTCTCAATTGTGCAGCAGTTGTGGCAGTGCAGAGAAAGCCATGGTCCTGGGCACTCTAATTTTAAAGATGGTTGTTAGGTATCATAAAGGTATCAGATGGCAATTTCCAGAGTAGCTCGCTCAAATCAGTCTGATGGGAGTCAGGGTATCCAGGTGTCATCAAAAAATACATCAGGATTTAAAAAAATCTTTCTATATTGTTTTTATTTGCAACTTGCAAATTAGGTGGTCTGTGATTTTTATACTGTGTCCAGTAGAGATGTGTTTGTTGTTCAGGTGTTGCCTTCTAATGTGTTTGTGGTACAGGACAGGGGCTAGATGATCGCTTCATGGCAGCTGAAGGCATTTCCCAAATGAAAATATAAAAATAGGAGCAGATCCTGAGCAACACATCTTAACACTGTATCCTGGGCTCCTTGATATAGCACTGGAACTGACTCCGAGTCACTCATCCACGGTGCCCCCAGCAGCTTCAGCAGCATGCAGGGGCTGAAACATTTAGTGTTTCTGTCTGGTACTCTTTCCAGAAAAGAGTTAAGAGCAAGGATTGCTTTGTCCCTCTCCTTGCTACAATCCCTTCACAAATTCAGCTTCAGAAATATCCAGCCCTAAACTGCAACTGTACCATCTCTACTACCTACCAAAGGAGAATGACTGCTTTACTTTCAGCTTCAGGAATGTCCAGCACTTATAAATACATCTTATAACTACAGTTATAAATGTAGTCCCTCCCTGCCACACTGTGGCATGATGTCTGAGGCCATTTAGCAGTGACATGGAACTGAATCACTTATGTTGCATGACAGCTTTGTTCATCACTCCATTGCACCCTGTTGGACACAAAAATCAATGGGTCTTAATCAAATCGGTTAAATGATCTACTGAAGGGCAGTCTTTAAATCTCTTGATTTTACCTATAAAGCATACTAGATCTTCTGAAGACCGACACATAGCTCTAGTGCCTCCCTGTTCCAACCCACCCCTGGAGCTGAGACATCACAGTATCACTAGCATTATCACACTCCTGAGTGCAGGAACCAGTAGCACACAGCCTCTCATTCACAAACAGTATTAGCTGTATTCAGTAGCAACTAAAGAGATTACTGCCCCATGCTGATAACAATGACTAGTTCAGCTATTGCACCATAATCCTACATGGTTTATGGGCCAGACATGTTAGAACTTGCCATTAATAGCCTGGGGTATCAAAATAAATGAAACCCACCAGTGACGTTATTAAATAAACCAACCTCTGAAACGTCACAACTGAGAAAGACACACTGTCCATTCTGCCATCTCTGCAGGAAGAACTGTGGCATCTGATAGAAGAGCCATGCCACTACCTTAAACCATTACTGTGAACTGCCAGCTCTTCTGAGTCAGAGCCCTAATGTCCCGCAAAACATTTATATCTGCACTAAAGTATCTCCAGCACTGAAACTTGGATGCATTTATTACACCACAGAAAAAGCTGGCAAGCATTCAGAGACTATAAAAACAACAAGTAGCTTTATATCACCGAGAATACTTCAGTGTATGGAGTCTCATCATCATCAAGGTATTCCCCTTCAGAGAAAGCCTCACCCCAATAGCCAACTGCACCTAGATTTCTAATACTGTAAATAGTTACACCTTCTTTGCTTGTTTCCACTATCCAAACGGGGGCTAGTCAAAGCCAATTTAATTTCCTTAATGGAATCCAGAATGGAGCTTACTGTTGATTTAGTGAAGATGGATCACTGCATCAGCCCAGTTCGGCAATACCTTTACTATTGATTATATGTCAAACCAGATCTCAAGTAACGAGGTGATATTACTATTTGTCTAAATAGAGATGTCATAATTGATCTGTGTGTATGGAAGGGCTATCACTCTGACATAATTGAGATATTTGCATGGATAGAAAGTTTGGCATTACAAGCAACCCGATGCTTAAGGCAAAAGAATTCAAGATTCACCCTGCAAACCTATAATTTCAACTTCTGATTTTCATTAGCCTCTCAATCTCGTTTGCTGAGCCAGTTTTCCTCCCCCTCCTATGCCATGCCTTCCCATATCCAACTGCAACTGATGATTAATTTTAAGAAAGACTTTTAATAGTAAGAACAACAATTTCTTCATTAAGAGTGAAAAATTCAATAAAGCTGAACAGGAAAGCTGAAACCTTTTCGGGATTAAGGGGACTTACTGCATGGGTTATTGCACAAAGGTGTTTCTGCAATATACTAACTGCTTCTAGGCTCAACCAGTGAATGTATAAATTAGAAACTTTACATTACTTTTCTACATACAGGAAGTTGTTGCCTGCAAGTCTTCATCAACATCCAGGTTTTTAATTGAAATGGTGTTCACTGTTGTCAGTATGTATTAGGCATTTTCTGAGGATGCTTACCACACTGCTCCCTTTCAAAGGCCTATGTCGATGGACACCTAATTTATGAAACCCAAAAGACCATGAGTGTTTCTAGATGTTCAGATTAAATACATGGCAATGTTTCAATGTACAATAGCAGAAGTTAAATAACTTTTGTGGATGAAAACAACCACATTATTAGAAGTGTCAAAGATGGTAAAGTTCTACATATGTCTCAGAAGCTAGCAGGGCATTCTAGTACCACTGTCTCCTCCCCAAATGGGGGAAGACACAAAAAATTAAGCAATGTTATTTTATGAGGCTGGCTAACTGAAAACCCATGTGTGCACATGGCTGTGAACCATTTGTTTTTTAACCTGCCAAGACTATCATGGCCAGTGCCTTATATTTCAGAAAGAAAACAGAACAAAATCAACTTGGCTTACTGACTGTGAAAAGGGAAAGGATTATCTCTGCCCCAAGTGGTGCTTTTTTATATTCATTAAAGTGTGAGTACTTAAGAGTTGAAAGAAACAGAATTGCTAAAACAGTTTCAGCTGACAAAACTGAAATAATTGTGGTCAAAGCCAAACACAAGCATGTGAGACCATTCAAAACAAAAGTACACTGGGGTAAGAAGTATTTGCAGCTGTGCCTGTTTCTGCATCTGTACGGTAATGATAGAAAAGGTGGGATAAGCAAAATAGGAAACGAGACATTAGACGTGACCTGTACAAGCACTATAACTGTAACCCTGAGAAAGTGAAGACAGCTTTCTGAGCCAACTCCCAGGTGAAGGCTTGGACTTGCAAGGAAAACTACAGGCTTTGATGTCTGAGCAAGACTGAGATAATGAGAAATGTAACTTTATGTATTTTTGTACATATAAAGAATTTCAAACACCTCACTCCCTCAGTGACATCTCACTCCCTCAGTGGTTCTCCCTCTAATGCTAGGAACTCAGAATACCCACAACCTATAGGTATGGTATATGTAACAAGAAATACTGTGAATGTGTGCTACTTGTTCACAGGACATAGTCTCTGAAGGTCCACCTGTGTCTTTGTCTTTCACTAGGGTATTTATGTGAAAAAAATGAGTGGCAGCTTCAACACCACTGCTTCAATTTTATGGTAAATCCTAGTACTTAGTGAGGTGGACAGTAACCTGCTCTCATGCATGGCCTACATAAAAACTTTTGGGAATGGTGTTTCTGATGGATCCTGAATGACAAAACACCATCAGGAAAATATTTCTAGATCCAGAAAGAGGTGAGTTCATTGAAGTGGTCTGGTGCAGTTGGAATTTATGAAGAAGTATAGCTTGGTCCTGGAATTGAGAGGTGACAAAAGGGACTGACACAGGATTTTATGGAGTGCCTGGTTATTTGAACAAGTGTCACACAGACTTTTTTCTGTATCTAAGCTTCTACTCTGATCTCAAGACAATTCCTTGGCAGTAATTGTCAGTGGTTAAACTACGTACTACACACAGGCATCTATCTCAAGGTCATTTACTCATTGTCCTCCTTGTTCTGCTCTAAATTGTTCAGCAATATTTGGTTATCACAAAAAGCTTGTAGAACTTCCGCTCCCCATGGAAAGCCCTTGGAAAGCAGAACACTTTAGGATGATATCTCCTCTTAACAACCAGTGTTGTTAAAATCTTAATCATGGATTAATTCATTTCAGACTACCTGCCTAGTAAGAAGCTGTGTTAGAAACAGTTTGTCCTGCCTTCACGCTCACACTTTTCTGGAATTGTGCAGAGATTTTAAAGAGTCTCCCTGTCATGAGGGGGGAAAGGAAGGGTATTTCACCTAACATGGTTTCTAACTCTGTTTTGTCTGTCTACTATACTTTCTAACATAATTTAAAATGGGACTCAGTTGCCTTCCATGTTTAAAACCTTAATAATAAACCCTCTGAGCTTACCAGTGCTTCATTTCACTCAATAAAGAAAACATAATACCAGTATCTATGCCAGCTTCCAGTAAAGTCTATTCCATTCTAATAAATCTAAATACCATCACTCCCAGAGAGATGATATCTTGATTTCATGTAAAATTGGTTTTGCAATTCTCAAATAAACTGTTAAACAATATCTATGATTCATTCCAGAGATGCTGCAGTGGTTGTGATCAAAGCTTGGTTTGGCCAGCTAAGTATATCCAAAGGGTATCTTATGAGTTTATACAGGGGAATGGAGCTGTGGGTGCAGTTAAAGTGGCTTGTCAGATACTCAAAGCAGCAAGGACAGCTACAGGTAAAAAAGAACATTAGAAACTGATCCCAGGAGAAGGGGAAGGAGCAGCCAGGAAGGAAGTGAGCAATAACTAAAAGCAGGAGAGGGATGTGAAGGAAAATAAATACTATGTTTTAGTCAAACTCTGCTATCTTTGGCTGACCATAAGACTTGGCTACAGATTTCCATGGCAGCCTGGGGAGTGCCAGAGAATTCAAAGAAAACAAGAACTGGGATCCATTCCTTAAGTTCTCCATGGGAGTCAGTCAGGTGATGGAAATAAAAAGCTCTGTTGTGTGTCTGACCCAGGTTCTTACAAGGCAGACTGGAGCAAAGGAAAAACAAACACATGGAAAATGGCAAAATCAGATGACATGTGGACTTTTCTCCTTTTTTCCTGTTGTGATTCATTCCGTTTGCCTATTTCTCTTTCTCACTGCATCCTTCTACACACAGGAATGAAAAAGTGAAACACTGGGAAGATCAAACAGAGTAGAATACAGGACAAGATCCAAGGTTGCTGCACTTTCTTTTTTTGTATTCACCTCTTCTCACCCCCTGCCTCTGTTTTTCTCTTCTCTGGACTCTAGAAATGAAGCAAAAGAGAATGCTCCTGAACTTAGCAATCAGAAGGAGGAAATTACAAAACAGGTAAAGATAATCCTGACTCAGACTGAGAAATGTGACCCTTGTGACAAATATGACCCCTTGAATATTTTTCAATATTGCCAAGGCAGTCTTCAGACTGAGTGCATTTTACAGCTATGATCCTAGCATCAGTGAGAGTCAGCCACTCTTGACTCTTTCAAAAGCAAGGGAAAAAGAGTGAGTTCTAAGCAAGTGTGTTCTTTGCAAAGGGGACGCACACAAGCTGGATCTGTAACAGACATCCCATCAGGAAGCTGCATACTTCAGTTCTGTCAGTTCTACCTTAATTTTCTGCAGCAATGATCTCAGGAAGGGAGAAGATACTGATAACATTGGCCCGGAGGGACTTCACTCTACCCTGCAATTCAAAGTGTAAACGGCTGCAAATGGATTGTCTTACCCGGCGTCCTCCTCATGGCCGACTCTTAGAGCAATTATGGTATTCCTGTTTGTCTCCACGTATCTGATTTCAACTGTGAACCTCTGGAGGAGAGGAACAGCATCCTGTGAGCATATGGCCAGCTCCAGCAAGCAAGAGTCCAAGCTCCCAGGCAGGATGGGGCTATGCAGGCTGAACTCACATCTATCTGGGAGCCTACTGGTGTTCAGGAGGAAAATGTCCCCTGTGAGTTAAAAAAATATAGAAGAAACACACACTGTGAGTGGAAGAGAGATAATAAGAGGAAAATGGATGTGGAGTTTAAAGAAAAGAATCATGAGAAGAAAGGCAAGGACTATGCACAAATGACCAAATAACAGAAAGTAGAGAAAGGAGAATAAAGTAAAAATGAGAAAAATAAGTAAAGATGTGATAGAAGGAATAAGAAGAAACCAAACAAGGCAGCATGAAGACATGTTCAACAAAACAAAAACCAAAGACTTTGCAAGTCAGACAGCAGACATATGGAGCCAACCCTGGCTTGTAAAGGATTGAGTTTCCTAAGAAAAATCCAGCCTCCATAAGCCAAAGTAGCTTATCCTAAAACAGGGAGGGTCTGGGTTATTTACAGGGTCCATACAAACACAACTTAGGCAGTATAAATAGACTATACGGCTCTTAGTGACTCTTGGGCACTGACAACACCCTTATGAGCTGTGCACAAGAGCCAGCATATGGCAGTATTGTCAGTGACATGTGGCCAAGGCCTCAGCCTAATGGCTTCTGTTGCTGCCATCCACAGCTGGTGTCAGTGCTGGGAGAAAGGGGATGTCCATTTGAGCGGAGCTATAGCTCTGCCTACCTTCAACATCATGGGAGGAGCTGTTTTCCAGAAGCTGCTGCTGCCTCTCCTGGGACACCAGGACACCAACTGAAGATAACACCCAGTCCGGCTTTCCAAAACTGTCTGTAGACGTCACCCATGAACAGCTTGAGCCGATGTTGCAAGAGATTTCTGTCATGAGAAACCAAAAGCTTCATGGAGGCCTTCCCTCTTTCAAGGGGCAGGGGTAATGCAGGCACATGAATGAGCAGACATACAGGGAATGGGCACTTTCTCTTCCCAGAAATGGAAGAGTTGAAGGAAAAAAGGAAAGTTTGTCTTTTGCAATCACAACAAAGTCTCTCCCAGGGTGGGTGAAGATTACGCTAGGATAAAAAAAAGCCCTGCATGTTCTCGGCAGGTGTAAATCAGCTTCTTCCCACTGGTATCAACAGTGAATTTACACCAGTGTAGGCCACATGTACATAAAAACCTGAATGCAAATAATACTGAGTGCAGCAAGGATATCAAAACTGTACGGATTTAGTGTTGTGGCAGAGAGGAACAAATGAAAGTCAACTCTCTCTCAGCAACTGAAATCTTGACAGAGTCTGAAGCAGAACAGTTGAGCAATGCAAGCTTTACATATTATGTATGTATTTATTTATTTATTTTAAGCAGCACTTTTTTCCTCCAGCAGGATGGACAGGAACACCCTCTTAACAAAACCCAGAGTCTGTTCACAGCACTGAGAACACTACATCAACCTGGCCAGAATTTTTCATAATCAGCATATTATAAACCAGACAAGAAGTAATTCACTGTTCTCTCATCAACCTAATATAAACTCCCTGAAGGGATGCTAGCTGCAAAAAGCTCTCCCACACAGAGTGGGACTGAATAGATATGGTAAGCTGATATTAACTTGCATGATATTTATTTTCAGTAGTAATAATAATATCACAGTAATAACTGGAGGACTCCCAGGCTGTATGAGAAATCATAGAATCATAAAATACTTAGGGTTGGAAAGGAACTTAGCATCATCTAATTCCAGCCGCACTGCCATGGGCAGGGACACCTCACACTAAACCATGTCACCCAAGGCTCTGTCCAACCTGGCCTTGAACACTGCCAAGGATGGAGCATTCACAACTTCTTTGGGCAACCCATTCCAGTGCCTCACCACCCTCAAATAAAGAACTTCTTCCTTGTATCTAACCTGAACTTCCCCTGTTTAAGTTTGAACCCATTTGAACCCGAAATAAGAGACTAAACATTTGCATTTGGAATTCTGATTTCAGAGGGTATTCAGACCTTGCAAACATGATGCAATGTTATCCCTTTGGTATCCCTATTCCTGAGGAGGAGAAAAGACAGGTATCAAAACCAGAATTAAGGTCAGGGCTATAACAAGGTGTAACCTGTGCAACTAGATGCAACACAGATGGGGCAGGTAAGAGCCTCCAGAAGACTGGCTATTCTTTAAACTTCCCAAAAGAGAAGAAATAGAAGAATCTTTCAAACCAAAGCAGACCAGTTTTATTAATTTTTAAAGATAATTTTAACTACATCTTGATGAAACACCACCCAGCATGCAGGGGTAAGAGAAACACAGATGTTACAGAGATGCACATTGCTGTGGCTTGGGACAGGCTATTAACTCCCATCCCAACACATCCTCAATTCCTCTACAAGTTCCCCAGCCCTTTCTGGCCTACTTGCTGATGGAGGTTGCTGCCTTCACCCTGCCACCAGGACCAGCCACCTGAATAACTTCTCAGCCCACCTCATCAAATTCATAAAGCTTAGCAAAGGTCTGCTGCAGTGTTCAGCCCTTCATTTTTAAATTAAAGCCATAAGCAGATGAACCGGCAAATTGTTTCTAATGTGTGTATGTAATGACAGCTTCCAACAGAGCACAGGAAGGAGGACACCAGCCACTCTCCTGACTGCTGGATCTAGGGAAAGATCACAGAATCACAGAATCCTAAGGGTTGGAAGGGACCGCGAAAGATCATCTAGTCCAATCCGCCTGTGAGAGCAGGGTAACCTAGAGTACATCACACAGGAACTAGTCCAGGCAGACCTTGAATATCTCCAGTGTAGGAGACTCCACAACCCCCCTGGGCAACCTGTTCCAGTGCTCTG
>NDXB01002254.1:1641-20169 GCA_002631895.1 Agapornis roseicollis | reverse complement strand
TTTGCAAAATGTGACTATTTGGTCTCTGGCTACTTCTTGGTGCAGTTTTGTTTTGTTTTGTTTTCTTCCAATGCTAGTTGACTTTAAACAAAAAACAAAAAAAAAAAAAACCCAAAAAAACCCAAACCAAAACCAAATAAAACCAGCTCTTTCTGAAAGGAGTATTGTGAGTCTATTATTAAAAAGCAACCAAATATGCCAAATGATCATTTTGGCACGTGTCCTGGCTTCAACAGTAGCAGTCATTTTTCTCAGTCTTAGTAGCTGATACAGTGCATGTTTTTGACTTTCAGCCTGGGAACAGTGCTGGTAACACTGATGGTTTTAGTTGTTGCTCAGTAATGTTTGCTCTGACCAAGGACTTTATGAGTATTGTGCTCTGTCAGGGAGAAGGGGAAGCCAGGAGGAAGCAGCGACAGGACACCTGACCCAAACTAGCCGAAGAGGTATTCCATACCACAGCACGTCATGTCCAGTATATAAACTGGGAGCAGTTACCTGAAAGGACTAGATCACTACTTGGGTCAGGCTGGGTATCGGTTGGCAGTTGTATTCTCTTCCCTTGTTATTTCCCTTTTTATTGTTATTATTGGTGGTAGCAGCAGTGATTTGTGTTATACTTTAGCTAGTGGACTGCTATTATCTCAACCCGTGGGAGTTACATTGTTTTTATTCTCCTCCCTATCCCTTCGGGCGTGGGGGTGGGGGTAGGCAGTCTGAATTTGGGAACTCTGANCCCCCCATCTGTGGGGGGGGGGGGGGGGGGGGGGGGGGGGGGGGGGGGTGGAGAGCGAGGAGTGGCTGCACGGTTCTGGGTTGTTGGCTGGGCTTAAACCACGACAGCAAGGTATACTGTATGTTTTCTGCTTTCAGAAAGTATAATAATGATGCCTTTGTAATTAGTGTCTTTTACCACTCTCTTGACATCATTTGGTGGAAGACTAATGAAACGTACCAAAAAAAAGTCTGGTTTTCTCTGCTGTGTTATGCTGTACCCTTGAAGACTTTGATTCAAGGCATATTTCTGTCATTTTGCCTCATTCAAATTTTGGATTCAAACCAAGATCTCCCATCTTCCAGGAGTTCTTTCCAAAGTATCTTATGTAGCGTGAGGACTGTGTTGGTGTTTTTCTGGCAGAAAAGTTAAGGTATATGTGCTGTACCTTATGGTACGCTGTAGCATGAGAACTTGTTTTAAGACTGCAAAGGTTACTGGAATAGTGTTGAAAGGTGGTGTAGGTTGGAGATATTCAGAGGCAATGAAGCCTCATTCGGTTGCTTATCAGGAATAGTGCATGCTGTGGTCAGTTCCCTAGTGCATAACCTGCTGTTGCCAAAAATGCAGCAAGAGAATACAAATTATTAAACATTGTTATTTACAGTGTGTTCTTGCTCCTTCTCCCCATATTATTTCACTGGCTGGATATAAGCTCTCTCTCTCTCCACTTGGAAGTATTCTGCTTGTATATAAAGTACTTGAATATTCATTGGAACTGCTAACTCTTGCCTTTATAGGCTAGAGAGTCATTCTCTAGTCCCATGAATACTTAAATGGAACAGCTTCAACGAGGATGATTTAATAAATCAATGTTTCATCTGTTAGGGTTGTGCTCTCAATAATGCCATTGCAAATGAAAGTATTTCCATTGAATCTGGGAGATGTAAAGGAGGGGTAAAGGTACAAGAGGAGATCCAGACTCTGGTATCATGTGTTCAATCAAATTAGTTGAGCAGATGGTGTTTAGGGAGGCATAGAGAAAACAAAATGCTCCAGGGAAAAGAAATTAAAAACTTGTAAGCCAGGCAAGAGAAAAAAAATAAAGTAATACACTAATTTTGGTTTAAGTGAGGAAAAGGCATGGAGTTGTTCAAAAGAAATAAAGAAGAATGTAAACAAGATCAAAAAAGAGCTAAGGGAAGTATCATATATGAGCATGATCACGGTAAATGAGAAAAATGTAGCAGACAGACACTGTAGAAACTGTGAAGAAAGAGCAATGGAAGGGCAAATAGTGGGAAGATCAAAGATAAGTGAAAATAAAAAGAGAGAAAATATCTATCCAAAGAGTTTCTCTCCTCCCTCACCCCCTTCTATTCCATGTGCTGGGGCACTCTGCACCTTAACTTAGGCACAGCCAATACAGGTTCCTGGCATTGGTTACTGGCTGTGATCACTGGCTGTTTTTATTAGTAAGGTATGCACATGTGTATCCACAAAGGGGTTCCTTCAAGGCCTAAATTTTAATTGTCTGGATTTGTTTTCATGATTAAATCAACAGTCACCAAACTTCTGTGCCTGCCATATTGCCCCTAAGCAATCAAGGTGATGAACCATTCAGAATAATAGTATGAGAGCCTGAATTGCCATATCATGACTATTTTATTTTTCAAGACATTTTAGATTAGCAAGTGCTGTTTCCTTGAAGAACAAAAATTATGGGCAAATGCCTAACATCGCAAAGCTGTCAAAGGTAATTTATTGAGTTTGTTGCTTCTATCAGATATAGGGATTCATAGACATTTTGTTGACAACTTCTAAAATGAATATTGCCATTACCTCCCTTTCTAAAGAGGAATCAAAGGAAGTCAGCACCTCAGTGGATCAGCATGCTATGTTTTTAATTGACTGTCCATTGAAGACAGGATTTTTGTTAATTTAGAGACATTTCAAAGCCTACTGAAGTTAGTACTTCATATAGTAGTGTGTTTCTTTTAACATTGCAAATGAAGATGAAAAATCTGTGTAAAAGAGTTAAGAAGATGATTTACAGTTTTATGAACTCTGTGCTATTTTCAGTCAAATAGCTCTATGCTACCAAGGCCAATTGGATTACCCAGCTAACATATAGATAGGTATGCTTTCAGTGATGAAACAAGACAGAGAAATATGTCTGTTGCCTGTGCTACATTAATGTCTCAAACAGTATTCAATTACTCCAGTGTTTCTTCTTGGAGGATTATCCTTTCTGTCATGCTCTGTTCTATATATTGCTTATGATGGAACTCTGTGAAGATGTCTAGCAAGATGTTGCAAAAAAACTAGTGGAGTTTTTCACCTCAGAGTAAATTGCTGTAATAAATATTTGTAGGTTAATGTTGCAATCATTACTTGTTCAAATTTAATGAAAAAAGATCAAAATAAACTGCATGACATAAATACTACTTTGAAATCACCTCTTATTTTTCACAGTAAGTTAGAAAGGTTTATTGTTTTAACTTGAAAATTGAAACAGAGTCTCAATCTATTCCCATTTCAATTGCTGGAAATAAAACTAGCATTAAAATAACACTTCGTTCACATCTAACACATAAGAATGTGTTGCTGTGTGAAGATTGAGAAGATTGAGAGCCCTACTGGTTTAATAAGCCAGTTTCTAGCAACAAAGAACCTGTTAATTTTTATTGTGCTACAGTAAGAGTTTTGTGATTCGAGGAAACGTAAACTCTTTCCTCAGCTTCAATTCTCTGTATTTTATTTTTAATATATAAATATATATAGTTCCTGGAACATTATTTTTATTCTTAGAATAGGTTTATTTCCCAGCTCACCAAGTGGTCATTTTCTATTCTTTGCTGATGACTCAGCCACTCTATTCCAACTTCCCAGTGAGTACTTTCTACTCTAGTGCTAGAAGTATTGTACTTTTAAGCTCAAATTTTGAAAACACTTATGCATTTTTGTGAATATTTGACAGCATTTTCTGTTTTGAAATAGTTGATTTTTCAAGGTCTCCCTAACAATTCTTTCAGTGAACAGTTCTTTCATCCAGAAACAAGAAAGATTAAACTAACAGAAAATCTTTTACTGTAAATAAACTTAATGAAAATGCAACTACACAGCTACAGAAAAATGTCACTGGGAGTGAGGGCAAGTGAAGAAATGGAAGTCATTTAGAACTCATAACCTGTAGGCAGTCAATACAAAGGATGCAAATGGAGCATTATCTTTTATTTTTCAGCAGAAGTTATTGTGTGGGTTTTTGCAGCTCCGTACTGGCATAGTATTTTTGTTGTCATTAAGGGGATCCGGCTTGTCCTGTTCGGTATTCCCGTATGGAAAGATTCTGCAAAGTGAGTGAGGTTGAGTTTCACTGGAATGAAGACCATCCATTCTTTATTATGAATTGGCATATGTCCCCATTTTATCAAGATTTATGTGTCTTTTAATTGTGCAATTTAAAATCTGATTGCTTTTAATGGTGCTAAGCAAAACATGTAAACTGATGCAATGTTTGACTATGTGTTTATTTTTCCAGTCAAAGTCAAAGGTTTATTTAGCAAATAGAAAAACAGAAGGAACACAATCTGTGCTTTTTGATTTTTTTTTTTTTTTTTTATGTTGTCAGAGCCTTGTGCATGGAAATGTCATTGACTGCACTAAGAGTCATTTTTCTAAAGCATCTGAGGTTTCTTCCAGAAGTAAAACTTTTTTTTTATCATTGAAAATGATTCTATAGGAAGCTAAAGAATAGTTAATAATTATGGATAATAAAAGAAGTTACCATTTCTTTTCTGTGCAAAATAAGTACTTTCTGGAATGGCATGAGATTTAAATTTCACAAAATATTATTGAAGGTTGTTGTGGTCTGTGGAAGTTCTGTGAAGGGTAGAGTCATGTCAAAGCTTGTTTCTGTGGTCTTACTGATGTCAGTAAAGATACCAAGGTTACACTCTCCACCTTCAATAACACAGGTTCTCACTCTTTGGCTGTGCTTTCCCTTTACACTGTGAACTGTCACACGTTAAATACTACCGCTTTACAGATGAACTGTTGTAAAATCATCATCAGGTTTGATGCATTTAATCTCTTTTTATGTACCAGTTTATATCAGAATGTCTAGTAATTGGGTAAATTATTTCATTAGCGTAGTGGAATGTAGCTGGGGGACATTCCTGAGCTTTCTTTTCATAATGTGAAGTCACCATCCCACAGCATGTCTGCATAGTAAAACAAAAGAATTGTGGAGGTTAAAAAGGGAGCTCTGGAGGTCTTGTACTCCAGCTGCTTTCTCCACCCCACAATTAGATCAGGACTTTATCCACTGAAGTTTTTAATGTTTCAGGGATTGAGATTCCAGAGCTTTTCTGGGCAACATTTTCCAGGGCATGAAGAGGTTTTCCTTATAGGAAAAGTCTGCATGTTCAGCCAGTGTCTGTTGTCTCTCAGAACACCCCAGGGAGGTGTGAAGGCCAGGTAATGGGTTCTGCTGCCAGTAAACCCTCTGGCTTGCTCTCAGGTGGGAGCCCAGTCATTTCCTTTCATTTCCTGACTGTTTTGCATACAGCCAAAAATTCCCAGTATATTTATCCAGTCCTGGAAAATAATGGCTTTATGATTAAAATTTTTGGATCATAAGATTTTAAAACCAAGGTAATTATTCAACTATTTTATCATTTGTACTGCTGTAGTGAATATGGTCCCATTACATTTTTACAGAATGTGGGTAAAAGGGTGGCAAGCAAAAGCAAAAAACAAGTTTATGTAGTGCTTTGGTTTGATGATATTTGTACTTTTTATAATGACTATTATTAAATGTCCTTTCTGATATTCTTTGTATCACCCCAGAAGGGTGGGTATGAGCAAGAGGTACTCATCTCAGTTAAGATTAGAAGCCTACAATATCTGTATTGGCAAAAATTTAGTGTTTTGTATATTTTGTTTACAAATTATGTTTGAAGAAACAGTAAAGCCATGAAGGTGAATTACTCACAAGACAGAACTCTAGCTGGGGCTATGCTTAAAGATACTTTGGTCACCAGTAAAATGATTGATACCAACTTCTGCTCAGTTGTGTTATTTCTAGAATTAGCCATATACTGTCTGATCATGACCTTGCACATTCTTAGAGCCATGAGTGGGATACCAGAATGTGTTGTCCACAGTAATTAAATTCTTGTCATGCACTGCACCATCTTTTCTAGCATAAATACACAACCACATTATATATGATGTGTGAGCCATGCAAGGCTCCACTGGATGCCAGGGCAGAGGATGAAGAAACAAAAACTCAATGTCATATTGTATAACATTACAAATAGCATTCATACGCAGTAAAAATAATCTGTTGCAGCCTGATTCAGAAATTACTTCCATCATTCTCAAATAGCTACAGTATTTTGTAATTAGAAGCTGTTTTCTCATGTAAATAAACTAAAGATTGATTCCCTAATACTGAAAATATCATGGGTTTACCTTTATTATAGTTTCAGTTAACTGCAAATGAGGGATTTTTTGTTCAAAAACTGCTATTCTTGTCTATCAGCAGGAGCCACAACTATTTATTCCAATGCTGATTGTTTCTAATGACAGAAAAGCCAGGAATATTCCTCTTACTGATACTTTCTGCAATGTAGGCATCTGGATTTCATGCATTGGAAAATTCTTCTCTTTATCTTTTACTAATGGCAGTTTGGAAAATGTGGTAGATGCTAAAATAGCTTCTAAGATAAATTATAATACAGAAGTTATAATGAAATAAGCAGAAGCCATTAGCAGAATGACTAGAGATTTTAATTTCTCAGGCCAGAACTCCATTAGTCTATAGGACTTTGCTGCTACAAATGTAACTCCTGTCTAGAGAGAGGCTGAAACGGAGAAAGACCCTTTAGAAATGCACACTTCGTGTGAAGTGCAAAACCTTTTTGTTCCAGAAGGGACATTTAGCTTGTTCCATTGTTACTCTGTAATTGCTAAACTACTTTGAAGTGGCTATAGATTACTGGGAAGGCTCTTTGGTATTTGTTTCTTGTTTCGGGTTCTACATATGCAAACAGGAGCCTCAATGTTCCTCTTGCAGATTCTGCCCGGTGAGGTCAATCCATTAAAGTACAAAACTAAATGAAGACCAAATGAATATAGCACCCAAGTTCAAGAGCACATGAGTAGCTTCCTGACCTCAGCTCACAAATGTTGCTTGATTAATTTTTAAAGCAGTCCTCCTCAGGCCTGCTGGCTTTTCTAGAAAATTAAATATTAAGAGCTTGTGAATCCTCTTATCCCAGCATCTCCATTTTCTCATCTCACTGTTGTTAGTGCCTTCTGAGACCTTCCAAATGAAAGCTATAAGCTGGGTGGGTCTCAATGCTGTTTCCGCTGGTGTTGTGAGGGGGGTGTTGTCATTGTGCCCAATTTGCTAAACTTAAATGCCAGTGTCAACACCTGAGTTTGTTGCAGTTTCCCAACATGCACACACACACTATCAAATATTTATGAAACTGTGGCAGACATGAATGGCTGAGCTATCAGCTGAGATCATCTTGTTGTCTACTTTGCCTTCTCTTTCTCCATTTTCTTCAAAACATCATGTATTACTCTTACAAAAATGCCGATCAAAAAAGACTGTGCTTTCCCCCTCTGTGCTATGGATGTGCTGGCCACATTTGCAAAATTCTCGTATCTCCTGGGCATTTTCTTGGCTTATTTTCATTTTGACAGTATATGCAACTGTTTGTGTTGTTTTTTGCTGTGCTGCTGCTTTGAACTCTGCCTTCCTTAATGCCTGAGGTCTTTTTTTCTATTTTTCTTAGTATTTTGGATACTGTCTCATGCGAAAGTGTCATGTGTGATAAGCCTCATTCCACTAGGTAATTGCTTTTGATTGGTGAATCTTAGTTTGCTTTATTGATTCTAACAATTGTAACTTTTCTTTTTCTGACTTATATTCTTCCTAATACTTGGTATTCTTACCAAATTACAATCTCATTATTAGTAGGAATTTATCTAGCCTCTGCAAATCTCAGGACTACTTTTTTTTAGTTCAGATGAGGTTCCATTTGTGATATCATATGCCACATTGCAAATTCTCCTCTGGCCTTGTTTTGGTACCTTTTTTTTCTTTTGCCAATTTTTTATTTCCTCCCTGATTTTATGTTACATCTCTGTTAATGTCATAGTAAATCTTTTCTCCATTAGCTGTCTGAAAACTCTTGAGCACATCAAGTGCCACAGAACCAGTAGTTATGGGATGTCAGGCTCTCCTGACCGTCTTCTTTCTTGCTGAAGTTGACTGCTTGCACTGAAAGAGTCTAGTCTGGGCAAGTATATGTTACTGTTGTCTTCCGAATTCCCCAGGCTTAGTTCTGGTGGAACTTTAAGCAGCAGAATCCTTCCAGTGCTCTGACATGTTCCTTGTGAATATATATGTCTGCTGGGTAGAACGCAATTTCTTGCTGGTTTTGGTTCTTCCAAGGAATCTGCCTGATGCTGTGGTCTCCAAAGTTGTATCTCAACTGAAGCCTGTTTGCTGACCTTGCATGGCACAGGTTGCACCCCTACAGCTAAACTTACTTGTCCTCCTGCAAGAGAGAGTCTTTTAAGGATAAGGGTCTGTCTAGTACTGTCCCCAAAACAACCAATTTTTGATAGTGGTAATATCAAAGCAGGATACATGCTAACAGTGAAACAGGGTAGTCATGGACAAGTGCTTCAGTCTTGACCCTGTTTGTTTTACTAGGCCAGTAGTGTCAATAATGTGTTGAAATTAAATATACAGGAAGCTCAACTATTGAAAGATTCATTTCCTCAGGAGAATGAGCTGATTTGCTCTCAGGAGCTGAATTAACAGTGTTGCCTCACTTTCTAGTCCCAGATAGCAAGTGGTTAGGCACTCCCCAGGACAGTGGGAATCCCATATTGAAATCCATTTTAAGCCCTATTTGCAGCAAGGTTTGAGCTTTGATCTCATATATCTGAACCCTTAAGCTTGCCAAGTCAGCCTGTTTCTGTATGTAGCCCAATGAGTATTTAATTATTGAAAAGTGGAGTAGTGCTTACAGAACACATTATCTTGTATAGTTGCAGTCTTCCAGCTGAAAAATAATTATTTCAGTAGGTCTAATTTTAACACCTGAGTTCTTTGCTAATTTATCTGAAGCAATCTAATTCACTGAGTACTAATGGTGTATAGTAATTGAAAGAAGGGAAAGGGTTGTGAACATGGTGTGCTAGCATAGACTGAAGGTATCTTGTCTTCCAATTTGGCTTGTTTATAAGGAATTAAAAAATTAATGCTTCTGACATGTTTCTCTTTTCTGCATTGCTCTGGAACATCATTTGCCTTTGGCAGTTTTCTGTTCTGGTCTGAGTATTGGCATTGCTTTTGCAGATTTAATCCTTTAAGAAAATTAAATTTCAGCTGGCTTTAGATTGTTCACTAAGACATCCTTTAATTAGTATGAGTGTGAACTGGACTTTCCTGTGCAATTGAGTGATTTATAATTAGCATTCTTGGGTTTTGTTGAGCTGCAGTAGTACTCTACATTCTTCCTATTCAGTTTTGCTTGTGATAGCTTTTTCTTCTGTTCTTTCAAAGTTATTCTCATTTGTGTTCTTCTGTAAAAATACAGTAATTATACCCTTATAAATCACAACCTCTGCCCTGTTAATTACAATTAAGGGAATCCATACATTATTATATTTAGATTCCTGTGGTTTTTAAAAGCTGACATTATTTCCTCATCTCCTCCTTCTTTATTATACCACTTATGTCTGCAAAATTCAAGAATTATATGAAAACTAGAAATATCCAGTTCATAATCTCCTATTCAATCTTCATGCTTTTAAATAGGAGAACCTTTCCAAAAAAACAGTTTGAGTATTTTTCCTACCATACTTTTATCTTGCCCTCTGTGAAGTATTCTGTACAATACTTAATGTGATGACCTGCTTTTCTGTGTTCCTGGAGCTATCTAGGGAGTTCATGGTGAAATTGTACCTTCAGATGTGTAGGCTAGAAATAAATCTCTGTGAAAAAAAAAAAAAAACACCAAAAAAAAAAAACACCAAAAAAAAAAAACACCAAAAAAAAAAAACACCAAAAAAAAAAAACACCAAAAAAAAAAAACACCAAAAAAAAAAAACACCAAAAAAAAAAAACACCAAAAAAAAAAAACACCAAAAAAAAAAAACACCAAAAAAAAAAAACACCAAAAAAAAAAAACACCAAAAAAAAAAAACACCAAAAAAAAAAAACACCAAAAAAAAAAAACACCAAAAAAAAAAAACACCAAAAAAAAAAAACACCAAAAAAAAAAAACACCAAAAAAAAAAAACAATACAAAAAAAAAAAAAAAACCATACCAAAAAACACAACAACAACAAACAAACCCAAACAAAAAAAAAAAGTTTTATATTCCTGTTGAGCCAGAGAACTGATGGAGAATGAGTTTGCCTGTTTTTGTCAAAAAGTCCTTTTTTAGTGCAGAATTTCTCTCTGATTTACATGCCTTTTAGGATAAAAACAATTGCAAGATAATTCAGGAAAGTACAGACCTTAAAATTTCTTTCCTTTACAGGAATCAATCTCTTCCTGGGTAATCAGTTGCCTGCAGCAGTGATTCAGACCTGCGTGGAGAAGTGAAGGAGACAGTGGTCCAATAGCTCAGTTGCAACTCCACTCACTTCTCCTTCCCCTTGAGGGTTCGAGAGACTTTTCTTTCCCTGTTTCCTTCTCTCTTCTCTGTCATACATAACTGGGGATGGGCCAAGGAATGCAGGAACTGCCGTGCTTTGTTCAGCTGGAGAGCAGTGTTGCTGCTGGTGGTTACCCTGCTCACAAGCTATAGGAAGGACATAAAACTGTCCAAGCAAAGCAACTAAGAAGGCAAGGAAAAATAATGAAGCGGTTTGAAGGAGAAATTTGTCAGGAAGATGAAGCACAGTAGTTGCTGTGAGGGCAGTTTTCCTCATGTATACATACGGTCTTCTTGCTGTCCTGGTAAATGCAATGAGGACTGTGTTTAATGCTTGTTACTCAGAAATGTTGCTTCAAAACTGATATCCTGCTTTATTGAATTTTAAACTATTCCTTGCAGATTAATGGAGGAGCACACTGTAGCATCTTGGAGACCTTTATTCTTGTGTTTGGGGTATTGAGATCTGAAAGAAGGGGCCATTCCCCCTAGTTACAATTGATTGACTGAGGGATGGACTACATTGTTTCAACAGCGCTGGCATCATTACTATTTAAGGAAAGGATGAAGAATATATTCTATTTAACATATAAAACTACTATGATACCTGCTGTACTTAAAGTCATTTGCTCAAACATATATAACTGTCCCACAGCTGATAGCTGCCTGTTCTGAAGTTTAACTTAATATAATTCCTTCTCTCTTTCCTTATAAAAAGCTCTCAGGATATTTGCACAGTCAGCAACTGTTCAGGAATCAGCAAGGTCTCATCCTGGTATTTTTTCCATCCTGAAAAATGGTGCTGATTTCATAGCAAATGTTTTTGTCTATTTACTCCCTGACAATCCAATGAGAGCCATCCTTCCCATAAGTGTGTCTTATAAATCGCAGGTTTGACAGTCATATGTGTTTTTAACTCACTGCCAGGTAGACTTGGTTTGTAATGAGGATTAGCAACATGTGAAGCAACCTGTTTATGAAAGGGAAATTCAACACCTAACAGACTTTTTAAAAAACTAATTATAGGTTCATATGGTCTACAGTGAATGAATTTTTTTCCAAGGTGATGTTTATATCTCAGAACCAAGCTCTTTAAACATATGTATTTAAATTTGCTGTCTGTATTTAAAGGAGAAAAAGCATTTCAGTTTACTACCAGCTCTCAATAGAAGCTCAGAGATGACAGTCATGAAACCCATTTTGGAAAAGAGGATTTTTGGGGATTCTGAAGGTATCTTACAGATTGTAAGAAACATCAAGGAAATCTGGCTGCTAATGTCAAGAGACTGAATGTGAACTTATTTATATATTCTTTGTGCAATTTCTAATCCTGGTTTTGTGATGAGAGATCCATAAGGTAAACAAGAGAAATACTGGGTTTAGTTGTCATTCTTGATATTCATAAGTTTTAATTCAACTGCTGCATTTCTTCAGTGATAATTGGAGTTGGGGATGCTCATGAAGTAGCTTATTGATTCTGATTATCCAGTGGATTGAACAGCACAGAAGATACAGATATGACAAAACCCAATATGTCCTCCTAGTGCAAATTTCATAAACAGGAATGAGTGACCGGAATAACAAAGGAATTGGCCAGCTGAACATGCTGGCCTGATCCTGGGCCTAGCTGCATTGCTTCCTCGTCAGCTGGGTTCCTCTTTTACACCGTTGTCCAGATATGTCACAACAGGAGCCATATTTAGCATCACTGTGATTATGGTGCAACCATTAACTGACTGCGTATTTTCCCTCAGGGTTCCCTCCCTGATAACCTGAAAGTTACCAAAGACATCAAAATTAAATTATTTTTTTTTCTTTCCCCCTCACTCTTTCCCCTCTTTTCCAAGCTTCTTTATAGTTGGGAAAGTCAGAGATAAATTAATTATGTCAAAATATTGTGTCACATTTATGTTCAGTAAAGTAATCATAATCTGCACTTCATCAAGCAGTTTATGTTATAATCTCCCCCCAAAAAGAGAGAGGGAGGAAAGAAAAGAAATTTTTGTCTCTCTTTTACAGCTCTCAGCAAGGATTTAATAGCAGATGCTGTAACAAGGTCTCACACTACTAGGGCTTAATAGCATTTATGAAATGTACTATGGCATATCTGTTAGATTACTGCAGTATAACTTGTCAAATAAATACAGCCCAATTTGTGATAGTCATGTTTTAATGGAGCTTATTCCTTTCTCATTTGTAAAATTTAGTCATTCTTAAGAAGTTTCCTGCTACTGATGTCAGGTAGCTTCATTCTATGGCACTGGATAAATTAATGTTATTTATGTAAAGACTTGCATGCTGCTAGTGAACACAGCATCTGAATGTCTTGGAAACAGTTTGAGTTTGGATTCAGAGCACATTATCATGGTGGGGAAGTGTGAGTGGTTTGATTTTACAGAGCAGAATGCTAGTGTATGTGGATTTTTTAGCTTTGAGTAATCCAGTGTCTGAATGTTTCATGCTCTGGGTGCTGCAGGCTATGAGCCCTCAGTCGATCCACAACCAGCTATAGCATGTATGAGACACCAAGCAGTAAAGAAGCAGTGGCATCAGGCTTCGGGCTCAGAGCGACAAGTTCTCAGCATAGGAGTGTTTGATGGGAGCTACATGCATGTCATCAATGGGTGAAATGTCTCTGCCGAAAATCACAGCCCATAAACTTCTGTGACAAATGTCCTCATTACTTAATCAAAGTTAAGAGTAGATTATGAGTAAGTTCTTCAGCTACATTTATATATCATGTATTTATATATATATACATTATATAGGTGATTTGAATATGATTTAAGACCTGCTGGCAGAAAACTGCACATTCCCCTGGAACTGAACTGTTTCACACAATAAGTGATAAATGGTCACATCCACACATAGCCCAGGCTAACTCCCACAGACTGCCCATTGGAGATCCCTTGGGGCAGTCCTAGTTACATGGTAAGAAACTAAAGCTAGTGATCCATTTAACATTTAAATGACATCAAGTGTTGAATTGCAGTGCCTGGGGGCACTCATGGCTCTGTTTAACTTGATACTGTCAAAGCTTCTGAAGCCTTGATAAAGTGTCTAACTTGTATGGAAAGTTGATGCAGGAATTGAAGTTTACCCAGATATTCATGTTCCAAGATAAGATCACCTCTCTGACAGAAATGACATTAATCCTCTTTATTACTCCCTTGCTTGACTGTCACACCTAGAGGTGATCCCAGCCTCAGGGTAATATTACTTTTTATAAGGGGGGAAATGTAAAGGTAGATTTGACAGTACAACTGTCTTTTAGTTTTGCAATGTTAAAAATAACAAATAAAAAAGAAGCAAAGATATAAATCTTGACTTTGGTGAATCTCATTTTGGTAGCATCCAAACTGTTCTTTTGATGCTGGCTGGGTCACACAGTTAAACCAGTTAAGAGCTGCAAAAGAGGCTGTTCAGTTGAATCAAACAAGAGCTTTATGCAGAATTGTGCTTCAGAATGAGGTTTGTAGAAAGCTTGTGGAAATGCAGTTTTGCAAATGCTTTTTACTGTCCCTTTTGATGTTCTCAAGTACAGAAGATGTCAGCTTGAGAGAAGAAATGAGCTTGGTAGGGAGTGATGTTGTATATATGAAAAATAAATTTGTATTATGGCACTGCATTCCCCTTGGAACATTAATACCAGGAATTGCAAACTATTTTATTAAATCATAGATTCCATCATGGAATCTGTCAGTTCTCCCAAGATGTTTCTAGTTTTAGCACTGCCAAATTACTTGTCATGCTCCCACATCTCACCTGCAAATAGCTTGTGAGAAACAATGAGAAATGGTTTACCAGTCACTAGCATGTGTTGGGTGTAAACCCCAAGCCACTTATATCAGCAAGGCCTTTTAAATTTTAGTTTAGCCCACCCTGCTGTATTTGCTGAGGCTAACTGAAAAAATGCATTTTGATCAGTCCTATAATATGAGAGGAAAATTAATTTGCTGCGTATTTGTGAAAAATGCTTCTTGAAAAGAATTGAATTTGGAAAAAAACCCAAACCCAAACATGACCACCAAAACCCAAGAACAAATGATCTACCTGATGGCACATGCATTTGTTCAGTTCACAGTAAGTTTTGGTCACTTGTCAGGAGAGACACAAACTCTATGCACTTTGAGTCATTTGTAATTCCTCAGGTGTAGAGAGACCAGGTATCTAAAAATCTCGAGATACCTCATAAAAACTACTTGAGGAACATTAGGACCTGTTGTTTCATGTTAAAGTCAACTTTTATGTAACATAGTCTTCAGCTTTACAGTGACCCCACGCCTGTTACTTACACTATGTTTTGGTAGTATTTTGGATACACCATATAACTTCCATGTGATAAATAACTGAGAGCTAGACTAAAATCTGCACAGAAACATGAAGCATATTTTGTATACTGCACAACTGACTGCGCAGACTACATTTCTCTCAGTGCTTTATGAATCCTGATGTTTTTTTCTGTAACCCTGTCCAAATTCCTGCCCTGATGGACTGAGTCGGATGTTCAGTGTTATATTTATTCATGTCTCAAGGGCCCAGGTCTTGCTTCCATTTCATACTGGTGAGATAGGCAACTTGCAACAAATATTCTCATTGCCTAAAGAATGAGCTAAATCATTGAAGGATATGTGTAAGTACAAAATGACATAATTATTTCTATAACATGGATTTTATAGGTTTTTCTCCATTCGTGTGGTTTTAAGTAAGATGAAAAGTTTTCTCACTCTTATAAGCAAGGGAAAGATATCCTCATTTTTACACAGAAGTTAGATGCTTTTCTTACTGATGTTGTTTTTGGTTTTGCTCTGATTCTAATTAGCAACATTCTCCCTGGGCACTGATGTGACATAGTTTACATCAATATTCATTTGTTTTGAGGTCTTGCATATTTGTAAACACCATGTTTTCCCCTTTTCCCCGCTGACTGATGATAAATAAACTAGGTGTTAAATTCTTAGCTATTTAAGTCATGCCTGACTTAAGTGTGGGTTACACTTCTGAAACTGGGCAAGTATAGGCTTGGTTTATGCCCTAAAGATGATCCTTCTTGCTATGGTAAATACAAGAAGGTGATGACAGAAAAACAGGGTACTGTCCTTCCACAGTTCTTTCTTTTGGAGTGGTCATTGAAATCAGACTGCAGGAAATAACACTGAGGTAAAATTGGTGCAAGGCTAAGCTTGCCTCTAGTATCCTTCTACATGGAGCCATCCACCTAATGAGGAATTGAAAATCAATTCCCATTTCCTGTCTAGCGGAAGAGCCAGGCACCTCTGAGCAGTGAGCTACAACAGCAGAAAAACTTGATCTCCCTTTCACTCAGGCATCATCAGTGGTCCTGCAGAAAGATGCTGTAAGGCCTGCTCTTCTGGGAGTGTCCTGTCCTTAGGGGCATACATTTAGCCTTCTTCCTTTTATCTGGACTGCAAATGTATTTAAATCCACCAGTTGCGAACCAAGCCCCTGAGCTAATCCCAGTGCCTGGGTATCATTTTCTTAGAGATAGGTCACTTGCTTTTCCAGAGCCTTAAAAGGTCCCTGTGGTACTTTGGGCACTGAATTGGGTGGCAATGAGACAATTTCTGCACTGCAGAAAGATGCTTAACACTAACCCAGTTTCAGAGCTGCATATCTTTACTTGACTTATATGAAGTTTTTTAATGATTTACACAGTTACAAGGGAACAATTTCATTTTGGCGAATTGGTATCTTATTAATTGCAGGTTGTCCTGAGAGAAATCCTTTTGTAAGTCAGTACCACATTACTTCTAATATCTCTCTAGAATCATAGAATCAGAATCATCAGGGTTGGAAAGGACCTTAAGATCATTTTATTCCAACCCCCCTGCCATGGACAGGGACACCTCCCACTAAACCATGTCACCCAAGGCTCTGTCCAGCCTGGCCTTGAGCACCACCAGGGATGGAGCATTCACAGCTTTCCTGGGCAACCCATTCCAATGCCTCACCACCCTCACAGTAAAGAATTTATTCCTTATATGCAATCTAAAATAGAAGTCCAAACTAGAAGTCTCTAGAAGTCCCAAACCTATCCTTATCCTACAAAAATTAGCATCTGAAAGTAATTGGTTTTAGTTAGCTTTCCTTGAATTACCCATGTTATGTTTGGAAAAAAAGTAAATACTGAGTGCAGGACAGTTTGCAAAGCTCAGTCTTTTATTGTTTATGTTAGCTACCTTCTCACATAGAATCAGTTGCTGAGGGTAGAAGGCACATCTGTCCAGTGCTTCTGCTCAAGCAAGATCACTACAGCAGGTTGCTCTGGGCCATGTCCATTAGGGTTTTGAGTATCTCCCAGGAGGGAGACTCCACAACCTCTCTGGACAACTTACACCAATGTTCAGCAATACTCACAGTACAAATGTTTTTGCTTATGGTTAAATGGAATTTCCTGTGTTTAAATTTGTGTTTGTTACCTCTTGTTCACTCTGCTCCTTGGAATCATCCTGGAGTAGCAACAACTATCTGTTTCATTTGTAACATTCTATGAAGTCATAAATGCAGGATTATACAGACAATAACTCAAGTGTTTTTGTGAATTATGAGTTATTACCCACATCTTGGCTATGTAATATCTGCAGCTGAAGGCCATAGTAGTTATTGTGCTAGGACTGATATTACTGACTTAACAGAATGTGCCACTAAGGTGTGATTATTTATTTCCCAGCACTTCAATCCCTCTTTGCTTCTCTCTTAAACTCCCAGAATTACAACATTTTAAAGCTTCATCTTAGTATGAGAACACATTTTTATTGTCATTGTATTTAAACTGCTCATAGTTCAAAAATTGCATTGCAAAGATGGAATGGGAAACAGAGAGTGAGATATTGAGAAGAGGTTCACCCCAGTAATTGAAACAGTTGGTTTCACGTTTGTTCTGTTAAATAGATTAGACCAAGAATTATTATTTTTATAATGAGAAGCATATTGGAACAAACCACTATAAATTTGGGTTTAGTATACTTCATTTATCAGAGAATAGTTGAGGCTAGAAGGGACCTCCAGAGGTCATCAAGTCCAACCACTCTGCTCAAGGAGGATTACCTAAAGCACATTGCTCAGGGCTGTGTCCAGACTGTTCTGGAATATCTCCAGGGCAGGAGACTCCACAACTTCTCTGAGAAACCTGTTCCAGTGTTCAGTCACCTTCACAGTAAAGAAGTTCTTCCTCATATTCAGGTGGAACTTACTATGTTTTAGTTTATTTCTGTTGTCTCTCATCCTGTTGCCTAGAGTCTGTCTGGCCCCATCCTCTCAACACCCTTCTTTCAGATTGTTATATACATTGATCAGATTCCCCTTGAGCCTTCCTTTCACTAGGCTGAATAGGATCAGCTCTCTTTTCTTTCAAAAATCAGAACTTTCCTTGGAAAATTGTAAGAAAATACTTTGTTTTCTTATTATGGGATGGTTCTGTAAGTGAAGAAACCTTTTTAGTTGCGCTGTCACTTGTACATAGTGCAAGTCTTCTTGTGGTGGTGATCTTACTTCTTGTACAGATTGGTTAAAGAGGAACAGGTTTGATGTATTTTTTCCTGTTTCACTAAACATGATCTCACTTTTCATGAGATTAAAACTTCTCATTGCCTTTCCAAAGCAAGAACAATGTTTATTTTTGAAGTGGTGTGGATGATGCTTGCTGAGGACGACTATTAAGGAATCAGCTGGAGCAGAAATACAGCTTATAGGCAGTAATGATTACAATTGTGCCAGTATAATTTCTTGGTACAGTTGTTTCATTTTGACACTAGATACTCCAGAGGCTTCTTTTCTGAACAGCAAAATGCTAACTAGTGAGTGACAGTGAAGAAAGTGCTCAGGAAAGGAAACACCCTTCTCTTCTATGCCGATGTTAAAATAACCAGTAATTCATCAGCTCAGGGTGTTTTTGTCTTCTGTCCCTAAAGTAATTTGCTGCAGGAAAATATAGTAAACTCTGGAATCTCTGCTGTACTGTATTCTCTCCAGAACGTTCTGGGTTGAAGTGAATAACATTTTTTTCTTTCTAAAACTCGTTGAAAAAGTCATGTCAGTTTTTCTGTTATTTTAGCAGTCAAGGTTTTACTTTTCTTCCTGAAAAAAAAAAAAAAAATA
>NDXB01002253.1:7931-24457 GCA_002631895.1 Agapornis roseicollis | reverse complement strand
AAAAAAAAAAAAAAAAAAAAAAAAAACCACAACAAAAAACAAAGAAGAAAAACAAGCAAACAGAAAAATAAAAAGCAATACAAACAACCAAAAACCCAAAACCCAAAGAAACAAAAAACAAACAACAACAAAGAAAACCAGCCCTGCTACACTGTTTTTTGCCAAGTGAGATATCTGGAAACATTCAGCTGACCCGAAGTACTTTACTACAGGTAATCACTTGGCTTCAACAGTAGCATGGACTATGACCAGAGTGGCTGCTGCTCACTGCTGTTGAGGAGACCCCTTGGAAGGGAGGTGATGGGGAGGAGTCCTCTGCAGAAGTCCAGGGTGAGCACATAAGACTCCTGCACTGTAGCCAACATCACCCAATACTCTACAACACAGCTAGAAAACTTGATTAAGGCTGAATAAACTTAAAGGAAATTGTTTTCCAGGTTAGAGTCAGTAAACTGGAATTGTGAATTTGCCAGACTTTATCCTGATGCTGAAAAAAATACCTACTATGCAAGTCAGCTTTCAAGAGGATGGAAATTGGGTTTTTTGCAATGTTTTCAGTAAAATTACTGTTTCTCTATCTGAATTAGTGCCCCTGGACACAGGCACCTCTATGTAAGATTAGAAGTATTTCCAGGTATCATATTTGTTATGTTTTTTTTTGTTTGGTTGGTTGGTTGGGTTTTTTGGGGGGATGGGAGGAGAGTGGGTATTTTTTTGTTTGTTGGGGTTTTTTGTTTGTTTGTTTGTTTTATTTATTTACTGGTATTTTCATTATCAGCCAAATGTTTTATCCTTCTTTTCTAAATCTTAAGAGCCCTAATTAAAATCTGACTGCAATCAGTGAGAGTCTGTACCAAGCCCTAGAGCTTAAAATGACCCATCTCAGAGGATGTTAACCAATCTTAGTCTCTTGAGTCTTTGATAAAGTGCTTGGCAGATATTTCTGGCATAAATGAAACTTTACGGAGATTCCTTTCTAAGAACCTCTGCGAAAGGGATTTCTAATGGAAACTTGACATTAATTTGATAAATTACAAAATGCTTCAGCATTTAGAGAATACTGTTAACCTTATCTTAGATCACATATTGTCCAAAGGAAGTCTATAACACAATTCAAATCTAGATAACCACCTAGTTTTTTGTTTGTTGCTCAAGACAGCTTCTTCGGATCAGTGTTAGTTTATCTGAGAGTGGATATTTGTGTTCCAAAGCTATTTTGGCCATAGAAAAAGAGACCGTAAATACTGATTTTAATGGCATATAATGGTGCACCTATAAATTTACACCAGTGGCACTCAGAATTGCCTTTATTTCCCCAAGTCAGTCATATGACTTAATAAGTCACATGTAATATTATATCTCAGCCTAAGAACCACATTCTTGGTAAAGTTCCATCCTTTTCCTAAAGGGAATAAACTACCTAACCTCTTTGTTCAGGAACTTCCTGGTGTGTAAGAGAAATAATTGGTTAAGAAAACAAAAATATCTAGGAAGTACGAGAGGTCAGGAACTGATCATATATCCCAAGCAAGATGGACAGAAANCTTTTCCTAAAGGGAATAAACTACCTAACCTCTTTGTTCAGGAACTTCCTGGTGTGTAAGAGAAATAATTGGTTAAGAAAACAAAAATATCTAGGAAGTACGAGAGGTCAGGAACTGATCATATATCCCAAGCAAGAGTAAGTGGACAGAAATAAAAGGAAAAAAAAAAAAAAAGTCACAAAATGGTCCAAAACTGAAATGTTTTCCTACTTCTTAATACATTTTTAATGCAGATTTAGAGGCATTTAGCTTCTCCAGATACATATTAGCAGCAAGTGAGCAAGCTGTAATGGACATTGATTTATCTAACAACTCTGTGCTGCAGGTATGAAAAGCACAAAGTACTAGAAAATGCTACATGTTACAACAAAGTTTATGCAAGCAATTTTCCCCGCTTCAGCTCCAGATGATACAGAAGCTACTTCTGGAGAGTATTCCCAAGTGCTCTGAAACACAATATCTTTTTGTTCACTTAGTAAAGTTATTTTCACAGAACATAAGCATGAACCTTTCATTCCTTTTATGCTGGCCTCAACTCAGATCCTTTCAGCTTTCACCCCAATCTCATTCTGAAATTTGTCATTATACCTATTAAATACTCCAATTACTATGAAAAGTGAGCCCTTAAAAAGAATTATCACTGAAGCAACAAAATAGTTGTTTCTAGGTCTGCATGTAAGCAAAACAAGGTAATGTTTGACAAGGTTTCTTTCACAGGCAATGAATTTTGATGGCAATAGTGACAACACTGGAATCCATTCCTCAGTTCCGTGAGTTCATTTTTTCTTTTTTCAACTCAAATGAAACATTAAAGCCTATAAGATATGTTCCCCTGACATATCTGACTGCTGAAATTCTGAACCAGCTAGTAGTCACAAGTTTTACAGAGATCATTGTCTTGTTTATGCATTGTTCAGGAGTGCTGACAGCATGCAATTATTCCTACTGGAAGAAGCCACCATTACCTCAGGTGCTTTGATTGATTTTTCCTTTTATTATTTTTTTTCTTTTTCTGTAGTATACTTTTATGCCCACAGTGTGCAGATGCCTGACTATATGCACTTTGTCTTGGAAATCAACTAGCAAAGAAAACAACAAATAGCCAGCCAAATGTCAGCCGATGTGCCCAGGCAATTTTGAGATTTTTGCTGCTCTGATGTGTGAATGATTTCCATCTGTTCCTATGTGAGATAAAAATTTAGAGCTGCTGGCAGTGAAGAGCCTTCTTAAAAAGAGCCAGCCTGTGCCAGGGTCACTTGTCAACGTACATGGATGCAAATACTCCCAAACCTGCAAGCATGGTGAAAGCTGCTCATTACAAACCAACAAACAGACTTATGTCTACTTATTTTCCAAATAAAAATTGAAGCACTTTGAATCTTGAAGATGCAGTGTGATGCACTGGGTCATGATGCTGGTGTTTTCCAGATGGGGACCAGACAGCTGTGCCAACATAATCAACTACAGGAGTCCCTAAATGCCCAGCATCACTGCACACACTGAACACAAGTGTAGCTAAGACTCAAGCTCACATCCCTATGGTGAAAGAGCAGCAAATCTGCATGATAAACCAGAGATGATTTTGCTAGTGCCTTAGTGAGATATTACAGCAAGTTTCCTATAGACCAAACCTGTCTTTCATTTTGCCTGTCCTCTTGGTTGCCAGGGCACACTGCTGACTCCTATTGGGCCTTCTGTCAACTAGTGCCTCCAGATACCATTTTGCAGGGCTGCTTTCCAGTGTTGCTCCATCATAGGTACAGAATCCAGCATTATGAATCATTAAATTTCAAGCCACTGATCATAGCCTAGTGCTCCAATATATCTAGATCCTCCTACAAGGCTTTCTGTCCCTGATGAGGCTCAACAGGAACAGCTTATACTGCTAGAGTCACCCATTTGCAGTGGGAGGCTGACAAAGTTAAGGTTTCTGTTCTGGATATGCATCGCTTTATGAAGTGCTCATACCTTTATCCTGTCACACAGAAAAAATACTCTACAATCATAAAATAATGCATTCCCCAACTTAGGCAGCTTCAGACACCAGTGATTCAGTGGTGTTCTTCACAGCCTGCCTAAACACTATCCAAATTGTTGCTGTTCCCCTGCTGCACTCAAAGTCATTGTCACAGCTGCAGCATTAAATAGCCCGAAGGCCTTTAAAATCCCACAAATGCTTTATGCTCTAGCCAAAAGTTTGAGGTCAGGGAGGTTTGTTGTCAGGGTGCCAGGATTTCCTTGAAGAAAAAGGATATTAAAAAAATAAAAAAATAAAAGAGAAGACAATTAAAGAAGAGTTGCCAAAGGCTTGGAGAACAAGCACAGCAGTAGGAAAAAAAATCATCTTGAGGAGAAAATAAAGAAGAACTGGTGGGGAAGGAAGAAAAAGAAAGAAACATGATTAAGATTGAAGGTTGCTCACTTTGGAGAACTGAACCTCAAGAAAACTGTAATACAGCAGCTTTGTTGCCTAGATCCTACAGTAAGAAAGGGTCTGGGTCACTGTCTTCAAGGGACAAGAATAAGGAAAACAAAACACTGCACAAAGGCCATGTTGTTTTTACAAGCAAAACAGTAGCTGGGTGGTGGAAGGAAGTTCATAAAGGATCAGGAAGGATTGTTTCGTCTACATACTTTTCCCTCCTCCCAACACTGCAGATAGTTGTCTCCTTCCCTGCCTGCATGCTCCCAGACTTCAAGACAGGTATCAGATCTATCAGTACTTATTTGTAGCAGCTTCCTATATAAAGAGTAAACAGTTCCTAATTAAGAAAGTACAAAACATGTCCTTCCTAACTATACACCTTGGGCATGTACATGATAATACTATGATGATATTAAACTTAACATAAAGTTGGAAGTGCTCACATTCCTGTATGTTTTGTTTTTTTTTTTTCTGTAAAGTTTCATAGTTTCTAGCATTCCATTCATCCTTCCCCTTACAGAAAAAGACAATTAAAGTTTCCATTTATTAAAAAGAAGCAAAGCCCAAAACATCATTTTTCTCAATTTTTGCATAAGCCACAATCTCCAGGTTAGTAAAATAAACTCTGAGAATGGCTAAGACTGTTTTTGCAAACCTGCCCCCCTTCCACATCCTATATTTGGTTGCATAAATTGAGTCATAGGTGGCTGAGATAATCAGTTTTTCAGTCTTATCAGTGATCTCAAGTTTTTCACTTCTGACACTCTCTGAGGAAAGCACATAGCTGAAGCAATAAGTAGGAAAGTTCATATTTAGTTAATCTTGATTCAGCCCTAACAATTCAGGGATTCGTACCTTATCCACAACCTTCCACCTGTAGCATTACTGCATTCAAAACCTTTTTCAACCCTGTTGCTTCTGGTTTGGCAGAGTTTAACTCTATCAGCCCTCTTACACATGACATGAGTTAGCTTAGGAAGCATTTTTGCACAGCTATCAAGTAATTGCTGCTGTAGTTACTCACTTGGGAAGCATCAAGGACTGTGATAAATTAATTCTTCATACTTCAGTCCCTTAAAAGTTTGAAGTTCTGGGGGTTTGCCCTGAAATGAACCACACATCTACCGTAAATATACTTAGTTACTTCAGAAAAAATAATGACCATGAAAACTAACAGCATTTTAAGTTTTTTACATTTGTAGCATTTCAAGTTTCTAACATCTGTGAGAGCTATGACTTGGTGTGGACACCAAGGGGAAAAGGGCTAGATATGATATCAGCCCATTTGCACATTCTTTTCAAATCAGAAAATTACTAGCAGGCATTAGTAGCAAGTTCAAGAGCTTAAGGTTGTACAAACGATAAATCCTGGGCTGGCCAAACAACTGATGAGGGACAGAAGAGGCTGCATAGGTTCATTTCAATGAAGATTTGAAGGAGAACTCAGACAACCAAAATTATTTATCTACTGTTTCACAAGTACCTCACAATGACTACAGTGGGTTTAGGTTTTTTCAAAGTAAAACAATACCTTACTTATCATACTTTTAAATCACTATTATATTTTTTACTTCTTTACTTGTATTAAAAATACCCTATTGACAAATAAACATGTAGTTCTTAAGCAGCATAAAGAAATATATATTCATCACAGAAAGAGACCATCATTTATAATATAATTATCCCTACTAAGATATTGATCAATGACAGTTATCGTAACTAAACAAATTACAAACACCTAGACGGCTACAGAGAGCATTACAGGAACTTGCTACCTAATGGATTCAACAGTTGAAATTTCTGACTGTGACTCACTGACTATTTTAATCATGTTTATTTTTCTTCTACCCATACAACTAATTTTATGACAATAATATAGCATAAATCAAGGGTTTTCTAAATATCACTAACATCACTAGCACTTCATACTTCCTGTCAGAAGCGTATGAATTACAATTGCTTAGCATGAGCTCTCCTTTTTTTTGTTGTTGTTTTCCTCCCCCTTCTCCCACACTCTGTTTTCTTCTGCCTCTAAAAGCTGTGGATTCCATTATCCTATCAACTTCCTTCTTTTTCTTTTTTTCCTCTCCTCACCACAGTGGATTATGACATACTTTCCCAGCATAGAGCCAGCCAAGCCCTTTGCATATTCCTGAAAAGCAGATGGTTGATGCTTTTTCTCATCTTGTTTCAGAGTAATTTTGTGGTCATAATTAAAGTAGCCATGATTCACTGCCAAATGAAGGTCATGGAAGAGCTCCTATTCAGTTCAGTAACATCAATACTTTTTTCCATACACCTGAAATTTCACAAGAAGTCTGAAATTATAATGTACTTCTAAAGTGGCTTTTTCCTCCCTTTCACCTCACTTCCATTTAAAATGTCTCGAGTTTTAAATATTGGGGTTTTTCCTCAATTGCATGTCTTATAAATGCATCAGTGTTGCCAAAAAAGGAGATCCTCATATAAAGACATTTTTGTGCTTGATATTAGACCCTAACACCTGGAGGTGTTCAAAAAATGTGTAGATGAGGCCTTCAGTGATGTAGTCCGGTGGTGGACTTGAAATCCTGGGGTAAAGGTGGGCTTGATGATTTTAAAAGTCTTTTCCAACCTATCTGAATCTATGATTCTATGCAAATTTATTAAGGTAAATAGGTAAATAAACATAGCTTCCTACATCCTTCAAACAAGAAAAGAAAAGAAAAAAAAACAAACAAACAAAAAAAAAAAACAACAAACCAACCCAAACCCAAAAACCTATGCATAGATACTGGTACAAACAAGGGAGCAAAACTTGGCCCTCAGCAGAATAGATGCACTTTGAAGGGCTCTCTAGAAATTTTTCTTTCTTTGGTATTTTCTTACTTTATTTGAAGCCCCTCTAAATGAACAAATATTTACTGGCAATGCCCCCAGATGCTAAAAACCAGGATAAAAGCTCTCAGCTGAAGGGTGCTTTATATTCTGCTCTCAAATCAAGATAGGCATATAAGCCTTTTTCTCACCAACGCCAAATGCTTGGCCAGGCTCTGAATAAAGTTCTAAAATACTAAATAGCCTGTCCATTATTCAGGGTAAAAAATACCAACCCAAATCAAAACAACCGCAAATTCAAAAAGACAATCTAAGGAAACAAAACAAACAATCAAAAATTCCCAAAATAACTGCTAAATGTGGTTAGAAATTACATGATATGATTAAAATAAAATAATATAAAATAAGCCACAGATATATTTTCTTAAAGAAATAAGAACAGTGTTTCTGTTGTTCCAACAATAATTGTTGTTCCTGCTTTATTTCATTCTTTCTTTTCCTCACCACCACGATCAAGGTCTGGAAAAAAAACAATCCCATGAAAAAGATGTTTTTAAGTTCAGTATCTGATGTTTTGCTCTTTTAGTTTTATCTTAATACAAGCATAAACACAAAATTGCTGGCTTCAGCAAGTTATTTTTCAGCTATTTTAAGAATTTTATTACTATTATTATTTATTTTAGAAAGCAGAAAGGTCACTTTTGAAGTTCTAGGCTTCCTTGTTTGTGATCAGAAAAAAAATTTTGCACAGACTCCAGAATTATGACTAGTGAAAGCTAAATTGAGGCTGTAAGATCATCTCTCATCTGAATGCTTGAATATTGCAGGCATGTGACTGAAGAGTGCATCATCATCATAGTTTCAATTAGGAATTCTACAGTTAAGGAATATTGACTTGTCCTGAAAAGGTACTCAGAGATGACTTTGTCTAATATATTTATTCTACACTACAACCATGACTTCTTTGGAACAACATAATAGGTTTTACTGACCTTTATCAGGAGGGAAAGAGGTCTCAGAGATTACCTTCCTGTAAATTCCATTAAAATTAGATGCTAGACAAAGTAAAAACATATATATGCAAGCAAGTCTCCTACCCATACAATGTTTAGGACACATGGAGGAGTGTCGGGACTTGAAACTCCCCATTAAGGTGAAGACAAAGTAACAGAAGTAATTTTTATGCCACTGTACAGCTGCAGGATGCTCTTAGCCAATTTCACATCTTTAGTGTTATTTCAGCTTACAGCTATTCCTCATAGTTTGTGTATCCATTTAACATATCAACGTATAATATGTTAGGAAGAAATTCTTTATTGTGAGAGTGGTAAGGCACTGGCACAGGTTGCCCAGAGATGCTGTGGTTGCCAAGTTCCTGGAAGAGTTCAAGGTCAGGATGGATGGGCCTTTGAGCTACCTGGTCTAGTGGAAGGTGTCCCTGCAGGTTGGATGGAACTAGCTAATCTTTAACATCTCTTCCAAATCAAACCATTCTATGATATGATGTCATGATATTTTTTGTGAAAATATTTGAAAGCTATTTCTCACCTCTAACTAATAGTAACTTTTTTTGGCATAAGATTACAAAATAGGAGGGACAATCTTTCACACCCCATGCATATACCTTTGATTTCAATATATAAAGTCAATTTCATTCGTAGGTTATTTTCACAGTATTATTTTTTCTGACGGTACACAATTCTATATATGAATGGTATTCAGGTTAGGAATGGTATTCAGGTTTTCTTGATACTTACTAGCAATCTTAAAGACTTCCTTCCTAGAACCTCTTTTATGTGTAGTATTTCCACAATGAAATATATAATAGAACATTACTACATGGCACGGGGTGGGGAGGAAGGGGGGGCAGGATATGAAAATCTAAAACTAAGTGGTTTGCTGCAAGCTTTTCTACATTTCAAGACTCCTAGAAAATCTAGGTCATATAATTGTGGGTAGATTTAGAAAGCTTACTGCTCTCCTCTTCACTGCAAGCCTCTACCTGTAAATTAAAAGAAGGCTTTAAGTTATAACCACAGTTATCCAAAGAAGGAAGACAGTAGAAAGATTTCCAAGGGCTGGGGGAGGGAACGTGAAAAGGAAATTACTTCTACATAGTGAAACTAAGTAAAAGAAAACCCTCATCAAGAGCTTGGGAGCTATAAACTAAACATCCTAGGGCAAACAAAAGAAGCAGCATCACCCAGACCCCTCCCCATTTTTCAATATTGGAGGCAACAACTTTGGGGATACAACAAACTTCCTCTAGGTGAAAGTGGAACATTTTCCCTGTGTTCCATAGGATTCTTTGCTTCTACAGTCTGTTAGTTAGTGCAAAGCCTGAGGTTAGTATATATGACTTGAAAACAGCAGTCAAGTCTCCAGTAAACCCACCTCACAGGAGTTGCTAAACTTCCCACAGAGCAAACTGAAGTAAAAAATGGTCTAGATTCAATCAGCAGCACACACATAAAAGCTTCTGTCGTTCACTAGCAACACCTCAAGGTATCATCTGTAATCATCTAGAAAGTGCTGATTTATTAGCAGAATATATCTCTAATAAAAGTACACAAGAGCATGTTCAAGAATGTTGAAACTTCAAATGAACTTGTAACTCAGCAGAATCTACAGTAAGGCTGCCTTTTTTATTTCAGTATTCTTTCTCCAAAGATTTAAGGAGTAGATGTAGAAGTAAAATCTTGACAGCAGTATTTGAATTCAAGATGTTCATTGACAATACAGTTGTTTAAACTAAAGAAAAATGTTGAAATGAAGACTCCCCTCATGCTGCAGTCAGCCTATATGATAAGAATTGAATGAATTTCTCAAGAGAAGGTAATACATTTATTTTTTTTTATCAAAATGTATGAATGTGGCACACGTGCAGCCAGAACAGACAAGACATGTCTTGTCAGTCTGAGAAGAATACAGTCAATGGTCAATCTGAAAAGAATACAGTCCTTCTTAAAAGTCTGTTGGGAAGAAATTTCAAATAGAAACTGCAAATATACAATGTTGACCACCAGCTGATAGACACAGCCCCTGGAACTTGCTGATACTAGCATTTGCATGTGTCAGCATGCGTGAGTAGTCACATTCCTCAAAAGGAGAGCATATTTCTTAACTAAGGGAACAGTTACTGTTGAGTAGAGGGAAAATAAAAGAGCTTTTGCAACTGAATACAGTTTGAAGCCATGTTGATGTCCTCCAACCTGACTGGCTACTCTGACAATCATCCAGATTTACGTATCACTGGTTTTGTCCTTCGTTTAATGTAAGTAAAGCAGAATGCATACCTGCTTCTCTTTCTTCTAGTTCCTTTTTAACTTATCTTTGCATCAGCTGCAGCCTTGAAATAAGCTCTAACAAACGGGCTGTCTACCTCTCTATGGGACATAAACATGACCCAAAGCGTGTGTCATTGCCTACCAACATCTACTCAATACACATTTGTTTTGAGTGTCTCCATGCTTATGTCCTCAGTGACAAAGTGTCTCTCCTAGAAAACAGTCCTTCCAGAAACTGAGTCGTATAACTGGAAATATAACTTAATGTACTCTGAGGAACTTTCTCAGAATAGCTTTATCTAAAACATAGTTTTACCTATGCCAAGATGGAGTAGTGGTTCATTTAGCAGGCTTTATGTTTGCACCTGCAGAGGAAAATCAACAGTGCATATTTTAACATCTGTAAAGGTTTAGTCTAAACCAATTTAATTAGGAATTATTTTTCTTCATTGAATCCTTTTTAACTAGAGGTTTGAGACTTTAAGAATGTTTATTTTTGAAATGCCATGAACTGTAAAAAGGTTAAAAGAAACCATTTCCACAGTCATTTATATTTAGGGTCAAATCTGAAGTGGCAAATAAAGTGTCACAAAATAAACCTACTCAAAGGCACAGAGATAAATCAATTACCTATATAACTATTTTCCTAGTGAAAGTGCTAAAAGAGAAGATGAAAGCAGGAATAGTTTTGAGTGAGTAGGAACTAGAAGTTAATTTCTTCCTTTCTTCTCTCTTCAGGCCCTTCAGCACTGGAATTCTACCAAGTAAAAGCGGAGGAGCTGGGGTTAACAACTTAAACGTTGATGAACAAACCTGTGTGTAAATATTGTGTTTTAAATAATCTGCAGAGATTTTACTAAGTGTAGATGATATACTGGGACAGCAGAGGAAGCTATAAATTGCACCAATTCGGAATCCCTCTGGTCTTCCAGATTGCATTACTTATCTTTGAATATATCTCAAAGTCTTTGCAGAGTAGCAATATGACTCAGATGACTTCCAAAAGTTCCTATAAAGGAACTAAAATTAAGACTGCAAATCAAAGAGAGGTAGAAAGGTAAGAAATAAAAAACAACAAACCAAACCAAGTCACACCACTGTACACATTTGTCCTATGGGAAAGGACAAAGAAGTGCATGACAGTTTAGTCATGTTGTTTAACACAACACTATGAGATGCTCAAAAAAAAAAAAAAAATATAGTTAAAAGACAGTTACTAAAACCTGAAAAAAGAACAAGATATCAGAAGTGTACTGTAAGCTAATACTGCCATCTAACTCCCAGCAATTCAGTATTTGATTTTATCAGCATAACCTTGGCTTTAAATTGTTGTCCTTATCTACACAGAAAAGGAAAATACACTCTGTATGGCTTGCCTATTGTCTTCAAAATCATAATTTGTCTTGAATGCAGGTTGAAACCTCCATCTCTGCTCAGCTACTGAAATTAGTGAGGTGTAGTTAGTGACAGTAAGAAACAGCTCTGAACTGGTAAATACCTCCAAATTAATGAAAAACACCAAGGTATTCCTATACAGATGCTTCAGTCAGATACTCGGATGCATCTCCATATACACAAAATCAGTGTCACTCACATTCTCAATTGATGCATATAGTTTGAAGTAGCAAAATCCTAGGCTCAAAGTACCTTCAGAAATCACCTTCTCCATCTGTGCTTTCTCAGATTTTTACACACTCTTCCCAAATCCCTGCACATGATAATCCAAGAAGTGCAAGTGCTGCTTCACCTCTTGGCAGCAGTCCTATCTTTTTTCCAGATGGTGTTTGTCCAGTCAGAGTCTTTATAGAATGCTTTAGGATTCCTCAACAGTACTACCCTTTCCCAGGATACCAGAATTCACAGGTGAACCTTTCTACTGCACCAACTGATTGAGAAATTCAACCTTACTGGGACATTTGCTCACTTTAGTTACCTGCTACATGCTATCTGTCAGTAGAAAGTAACTGGACTTAAGGCAACATTTCCACTACTACTCAGAAAACTCCTACTAATATTGAATCTGGCTAAAAAATATTTGAGGCTGTATCCCTTTTCAGTTTTGTCTGCCTTGTCCACAGAGACATTAAGGTCTTTGGAGAGAGGAACAGTCTCTCACTTGTATTCCCACAATTGAATTCGAGAGCCTTGACAGACACACCAATAATGAAGGAGGTGATCCTGCCCCTCTGCTCTGCTCTCTGAGACCCCACTTGGAATACTGTGTGTAGTTATGGTGTCTTTGACATAAGAAGCACATGGAGCTGTTGGAGAAAGTCCAGAGGGGGGTCACGAGGAAGATCAGGGGGTTGGAGCACCTCCCATATGAAGACAGGCTGAGAAAGTTGGAGCTGTTAAGCCTGGAGAAGAGAAGGCTGCATGGAGACCTCATAGCAGCATTCCAGTATCTGAAAGGGACTTACAAGGATGCCAGAAAAGGGCCCTTCATCAGTCAGTGTAGTAATAGTACAAGGGGTAACAAGTTCAAACTTAAACAGAGGAGATATAGGTTAGATATAAGGAAGAAGTTCATTACTGTGAGGGTGGTAAAACACTGGAACAGGCAGCCCGAGGAAGTTTAGAATACTCCATCCCTGGCAGTGTTGAAGGCCAGGTTAGACAGGGCCTTGAGCAACCCAGTCTAGTGGGAAGTGATCTTGCCCATGGCATGTTTTTAAGAATAATTTTCCTTCTCAAATGTAATACACATTAGCAGTCAAATTGCATTCAGTCCTGTAACCACAAGTCAGAACAGACTAACTTACATATATGTGCATCCACACAGCTATCTGTCTTTGCAAATAAAAAAGTTAGAAGCATAAGCTTTCTGATTTGCAGAACTACTTGTTCATACAATAATGAATCAAGGTTATGCTCAAAATACAAAACACTGTTCATGGCAATCTTAGTTGAATTTCAAAATCCATCTCTATTTAAAATATAGTTGAGTGTGAAACTATTTTCCAGATTCAAATGTCTGTTATTTGAAAGCTTAGACTGAACACTTAGATAATTACAGCAGTGATTGCAGAACAGTGTAGAAGTAACACTAAAAAGACAGTAGAATTGGCTGAAGATGCTTATGGTATTCCCCATGGATCTGTTTTGCAGAAGTGTTCATAAGCACAGGAATACAGATAGTTGTCTAGTAAAGAGTTCTCAGAAATAAAAAAAAATTCTTAAAAAAAAAAAATAGAAGTTAAGCATATACGTTTAAAAGCTGCTTACATGTGCCTTAATACTTTTGGAAATATCACTGTATTAAAATTGAATAGACTATTTTAGTTGGAAGGGACCTACAATGATCATCTAGTCATCTAGTCCAATGGCCTGACCAATGCAGGGCTGACCAGAAGTTAAAGCATGTTGTTATAGGCATTGTCCAAATGCCTCTTCAACACTTAGGCTTGGGGCATCGACCAAGCCTTACTGAAGTTCAGAAAAGCTACATCCACCTCCTTTCTTTCCTCCATTAGCCATGTGACTTTATCATAGAAGAATATCAAATTAAACAGAACTTTCCCTTCGTGAATCAAGGTCATATGATTACATTATTCTTTAAATGCTTTTCAATAGTGCCCACTATAATCTTCAAAACTTTTCCAGTAATAGAGTTTAGACTAACAGGTCTGTCATTCCTTGGATCTTCCTTCATGTTCTTTTTGCAGGCTGGAATAATGTTGGCTAGCTTCCAGTCATCAGATATTTCCCCAGACCTCTGCTAGGTGACTGAGGGATTCTGCCATAATATCTGCTAGCACCCTCACTATTCTAGGATGAATCCCATCAGACCCTGTGGACTTGTGAACATTCAGATGGTACAGCTAGTCCCTTACACTTTTGGTGTTCACACATGGAAAGCTGCTTTTCCCACACTTGTCGTCCAACCCAAGGGACTGGACACACCAGGGTCTATAAGTATTAGAAGACTGAGGCAGAAAAATGCATTGAATGCCTCTGCTTTTTCTTCATCCTATATCTGAACCCAACACAATATTAGTACTTATGACATCTCGGAAATCTAAGGCGTGACTGGTTATTTTTAAGTTAATCTAAACCAGATGCAGACTGGCTTCACAGACACATCACTGAACTTCTTGAAGTAAATAAAAACTTATACAGCTTGCATCATCTAAGTAAGCAAGATTTTTTTAAACAGCTATGCCTCCCTGAAGAGATGAGCAAGGATGTTAATGATCTACTTTTACCAGAGACCCTCTTTTCAAGCTGCACCTGTCAATATTCACTTGCCAGCTCTTCAAAGTATAACCCCCTCTCTTATTATAGAGGAAAAGAACACCAGTAAGTTAAACCAACTGAATGCATATTATTTCCATCCTTAGACAGGTGGAAATAAAATGTGTTTGAAGTTTTCCCTTTTATTAGAAAGAACTGGAAATGCTTTAGATTTAGGGAGAGATTCCTGTTTAATATGAGCTGCACAGGGACTTCTACTGTAAAAACAGAATACAGATATGCTTCTTGTTTCTCTCAGACTGCTTGCACATTTCATAAGAGTATGAAACATTTGAGGATAGAGAGACATTCAGATTTTCAGTAGCTTCTGCCAGAAGAATGTGTAAGAAGGCAAAGATATATTCATATCCTCCATAATTTCAGGTTCACCTCAGTAGATTAAATTGATACACAGATGTCTGCACTAATTTAGCTTGATATTTATACCTTCTTATTAATTAATCCCTTTTTATCACTATTAGTTTGTAAATTATAAAAATCTGTTTCCTGAATTCCATCAGGACACACAATAAAGGTGTGTTATGTTGTCCATTCTCCTGGAAAGACAATTAGACCTGCCATCTTAATAGCAAATGCTGAATGCCCATCTTCTAAACTGATGAATAGGAAACAAATGGAACATTTTCTTTGGAAAGGCCAATTAATAAATACTGATAGCCTTGGTATTTACAAGGTGAAAGGTAAATCCGCTAATATGCGGTAAGCTGGTGTTGAAATAACATTTAGAGTTCACGTATATAACATCAGCCACCTCCTGGACACCAGTACCACCTCACCTTTAGAAGCTGCACACTTTAGAAAACTGGCTTGGTCTTTGTATGGTTCATGACATATCCTACGTATGTGGACAGCAGGAAAATCTAATTGGCTCTCAAAAGGCAAAAAAAAAAAAAAGAAGTAACAAAAAAAGGCTGAAGTATAAAGTTTAGTACACAGGAAACAGTTTGACAGAAAGATCTGGTGTTCAGACAAAAGAGGAGCTGTTATGAATATAGATTCAACATGTCCTTGGCATTGAAAGTGTTTGTCTAAGATGGTTCATTCCTGAAACTACTAGTAAGAAGAGATAATGCTAGAGAAAGCTGAATGCTGCTGGGTTTTTTTTGAACAATAATTAAGACACTGCTAGCCAAACATTATAAATTATTATCTCTATCTAACGGCTAATTGCTAGAGTCCACTTAGGCACAGACATACTGCAATTTTAAAGCCATCCAGAACACATTCAAATTTTTATAGCCATCTACAAAATAGCTTGTCTGTGAGTGTTCATAACACCCACCCTTCATTTATTAACCTTTTATATTAATAAATGAAAGCACACTTTATAACTCAAAATTTCACTCCAGTTGAAATACCTAATGAGCTTTAAACAGGCTCTCCTTTCAAACCTTTCCGTTGAAAGAGACCAAAAAGGGAAATGCAGTTAGGTTACTCCAGTAATGGCTACAGCAAACATTTTCTTTATTGTTACCTATAACAGTAATTGCCATATTCTGTACTATTCATTGCTACTTGCCATATATAATGCACAACAAATAAGTATAAGATACTCTCCTGGACAGTTAGCTTTTGTTGCCTATCATCTAAAAAATGTATAGCTAGCAATTATACTAGTCATTATTTGTTTCTCTTCTATTTATTTCATCATAATACCCTACAGTTGAATGCAGGAAAGAATTATACCTTTTTGTATCCATTTTTTGGTTACCTAAATCACACATATACATATAAAATACACACATATTGCCAACCTAGGTTAAAGCATCCAAGCACTAAAGAGATACCCAGAAGATTTTAGGAAACCCATGTCACCCTGTTGTATTGAAATATATGAATCGGCTCAGATGCTGGAATATTAATCAGAAACTGCAAAGGCAGCTGGTGCAATGCTGGAAGGAAAAAAGCAATCAATGGAAAAGTTGCCAGGTTTCATAAAAAAGGATAGAAGAGTATTGATTCTTCGAGTTATTACCCAAAGAAGCTATTGCGACAGCACAGTTGACAAACAGCTCGGAAAGTGAAGCAGTCGATGGTAGAAATTATCATTCCCAACTTGTTTAGGACATGAAATATTTTATTTTACTACCAGCAGCCAAAAAAAGAACCACAATAGCAAATTACCTTTGTATTTTGGGGCTGGGATAAAATGGTTCTGAAACTTAATGATTCTTTCAAAAAAAAAAAAAAAAAAAGACA
>NDXB01002251.1:0-19956 GCA_002631895.1 Agapornis roseicollis | reverse complement strand
CAAAAAAAAAAAAAAAAAAAAATCACATCACTCAAATCACAGCACGAAGACCACATACCTCAAACAGCTATTGACATTTCACAGGTGGGAGCTGACAAGAGACACCCAAAGACAGGACAGGAGTGGGCGGGATGTGCCATGTACTCTCAGGGCAGCCTACCACAACGGGATGTGCAGTCTGTACTGGCTGAACTGCTCCCACAGCCCAAGACTGGGGTTATCAGCACATGCTGGCCCAGTGGAGCTCTCACCGCCACTCATACGAAGTGGTACCAGGGTGGAAGTGACACAAAAGCACGAGGGGGTAGCTGAAGAACCACAAACTGACTACACCTCGGGTGTTTCATTATCAGTCCCTGAAGGTGTTTAACTTGACAGCCTGAGAAACAACAGTAAATTTTAAGAAAGCTATGAACAGCAGACTAAATCTGTTTTTAGACCATGCATGCTTACAAAAAATTTCTTCTCCAGGACACTGAGGGGTGAAAAAAGTAATTAATACCAAAACAACTTCTTACATGTCCACAGAAAGTTCCATAACCATGAACAAATATCAATGCATCTTACCTCAATCATTATATGAAAGGCGTGCTTGTAGAGGGGAAAAAACACAGGCAAAAGAAATTACTATATATACCAAGAATGGGATGAAAAACAGCTCATAAGAGACAAAATCAATTGTTTGTGAATTAACAACAAAAATATTCCTGGGGATAGCAATACTTCCTTGCACTAATAACAAATAATTTAAAAAATATGTATATAAAAAAAATAAATCCATCCTTGATATGTTAGCAAAGTGGGCAATAAAAGGTTATACAAACCCTCTGCTGAATTGATCTTGTAATTAAAACTGCAGTTGTCCATTTTAGGCTTATAAACATTCGTGTTTCTACATAACAGTATATAAACACATGCAGAAAGTTCATACAAATGCAAGTTACAAAAGCTTATTTCTTGTTTCCTCACAAGTGTACAGTAGAGGGCAGGATTGTACTTTTTAAATTCACTGTAATTAGTCACTAGCTGTGGAAAATGAAAACTTTTATATGTCTATGTTATAACTAAACCTTTGAAATAAATAGGTCATCCTATACTAGGTCTGTATTACTAAATTTAATCAACAAATTTGGCATGCTAGAGCTGTAACTAGAACAAGTGAACTTGAAAAAACTATATCCAACATCTATAAAGGGAGATTACAGTATTAAAGGTCCTTTCAAACAAGTCACACGAGTTCAGACTGTGGAATGAAATCCATTATAAAAACCTAAGTCCCAGAGCGCTATTGCTGAGACTTAAAACCACATTTTAATGACACACATTTGTTTGTGTTACTTTCATTTTTATTGAACAATCTTGTTGCCACTCAAGTAGAGAAGCACTGAAACACCTTTGCTCTTCCTCCTGTAAATCTGCCTCAGTCATTTTCTTTGTCCTTTATAATTTGATCAGACAGATGTTGCAAGAGCATGAAATTCAAACACTTGAAGTATTCAGCTGCTACGTAACAGCTTTTTCTTCACCCTTTTCTTCACCCTTTGTCTTTACATTCTTAAGATGCTATGGAGTGTAGGGCCAACAAAAGACTTTTCTCTGCACTTTGAAAACTGTCTAGCACACGCTTAGCATTATCTAAATAATTAATAACAGAAGGGCTGAAGTGTTTCTTGAAGGCTAAATTAGTTAGGAGTCAGATTCATAAATACTGTTATAGAGCTTGCAGCCACTGACAGAGAGAGCACTGAAGAACACTGGAGCTAAACAGGACTACTCCATCAGTCAGCAGACCACTGAAGATGAGGGTAACACACACACCAGGAGGATGAAGCAGATTCTTGCAGGACCTGTACAGCCTTTGCAAATATTTTGGGGCACTTCACAAGGGAAAAAAAAAAAAACCCATACTAAACAAAAACACCCAAACTTTTTTTCAGAGAAGCTGATCATCTTCACCTTCAAATCTCTCAGAGCTGGTGGTTCCAACAGAATGACAACTATTCCACACTTACTTGGGAGAACTACAAGTAAGATTCTGCAGCACTAAGTCCATAAAGCACAAGCATAAGTTCCTCCTCCAAGATCCCCGTATTTCTTTGCCAGAAGCCAAGCAAAATAAAAGTATTAATCTGTGAATGGGATAGGGAATAGCTACCGTAACAGAGTAATAGAACTATCTCTGTGTACTATTTCTCCTAACTCAAGTAAGTCAAAGAACAGACAACTGTTAAGAAAATGTAAAAAGCACTGCTTGTATGAGGCAGTTACTCAATAAATGTCTGTTTTGTGGCTGTAAAAAAAAAATATTAATTATTTTTCAGGCTTATTTACTATTAAGGTTCTCCAGCTTCTGAGAATTTTTAATTCCTCAGACATAAGGAAAAGATACAAGAAGCCCACCTTTTTGCTCTTACCATAATGAGAAACTGCAAATATGAAATTGAGAAATGAATTCTCTCACTGCTGTCTTAAGGGGATCAAAAGCCCCAAACACTAACAAATTACACATGCATGAAAATTTTCAAAAATGCACATCATAAGCCTCCTGATTTGAAAATCATTGTCCTTCCCTTTAGACTACAGACCTAGCTATTATCTATACAAATGTATATGAACACACTAACTTCCTATTCATACTGCCTAAAAAAATACTTCTAAAGGTTTTTATCGTGGATTAAGGAAATTATGATATTTGTAACCAACTAGGAAAAAAAAAAAAAACAAACCCAACACAAAAAACCAATCCAGCCAAACAAACAAAATGTCCCCAAACCATAAATACCCCAAATAAAAACAAACCTCACAAAAAAATCCAAGCAATGTGGTCTCCAAAGTCTGGGCTACCCACAAATATATTGTGAACTTCAAAAATGTCACAAAAATCTTTATAAACATGTGGCATTCTAAAGAAATGCAACTTACTCTATTATGAATTTATTTCACTGATTACTTCAGGTGTTCCTAACTACTACCCTAAATATGACATCTGCATGCTCATCCCGCAATCTCTTTGGAGAATATAATTTTTTTAGAACTTGTGAGATGTGTAGTTCTCATCCATTCAGTGATATAAAACATTACCTGAAAGACATCAATCTGAAATATTCAGGAAAATGGACTTTATTATGGAAAAATATTAAAAACCTTCTGAAGATAAGAGTACCTGACTGCAGACTTCATCGAGACCAGTACTTTAGCCTTTCTGTGATTGTTCCAAAGCACTGTTTTAAAACTATAATCTACATGTGGTCTACATCATGTAGGTTATTTTGAATATTACTGTTTCCAATGAATGAACAGAAGAGAAATCTTCAAGGTAAATTATATGTAGCACTGTAAAAGCCTCCAGTGTCTTGCCAGCTGTTAAATGCACATATGCTAAGTCAACATTTATGAGACTAAAACACAAAGTATATCCACCCTTACCAGATGGATACACATCTTCGTGCACCAGTCTCTCAGACCCACTCCATACAGGCCTAATTCTAAAACTAAACCACCTTTGTAATAAGCCAAGAATAAGATACAGTGTAGAAAGCTAAGGTATAGTATTGCAAGTATAGTATATAGGTTAGAATTATTTGGAATTCTGCTTAAATTAATGCAAAAGTAACTTGAAGCTCACTATAGAAATACATTTTAAAGCCTGTTGTTTTTTTTTTTTTTTTACTTTAACTGTACTTTAAAGTTCCCTNGTATAGTATTGCAAGTATAGTATATAGGTTAGAATTATTTGGAATTCTGCTTAAATTAATGCAAAAGTAACTTGAAGCTCACTATAGAAATACATTTTAAAGCCTGTTGTTTTTTTTTTTTTTTTAACTTTAACTGTACTTTAAAGTTCCCTTTAGGTTGCTACTCAGAGTAAGTCACCTTACACCTCGATTTGCATTTTCTTACCTCTTGACAAAATAAGAATTTATGGTTTACTTAAATGGAGATAGCTCATTCTGAAAGTGAATGGAAAACACAGGGAAGTAGTTGGGTGGGTTTTTGGTTTTGTTCTTTTTTGTTTGTTTGGTTTTTTAATGGCTTTTAAAGCTATCAAAGCTTAGAATCAAAGGTCTGAATCTGGTCACATATACAGAACATTTAAAAAGCAACACTATAAGCTTGGTTTTCAATTATTTGTCATACAAATTCTTTCCTCTGTTAAAAGACTTTAAGGAACTGCCTGTATTGCAACAGCCCATAAATTAAACAAAGAAAAAGGGAAAAAGATACAGTTACAAGCTATTTAACTACTACACATTAAGCACTCTTCATCTATAACAACTTTCCTTCTGCATTCTTAGGGTGTCCCTATTTTTATGTGTTTTGTTGGTTTTGGAGTTTCGTTTTTTTTTTTTTTTTTCCCCTTCCTTTATACAACCATATCATGGTTGTGCCTCTTGGACCAAAACCAAAGGATAATTCCAGGCCTTCCTCCTGTGTCAGTCCAGCTATTGTTGCCAACTATAAAAACAAATTCTTATTAGCCCTCAAGATATGAAATGTGAAATTAGAGAATGTGAAATCATTCACAGATCTAACAGTCCAAATCCAGAGATCATTCAGCTATTCCTTTTGAATACTAACACTGCCACCCATTATATGTTAATCATTCATTAACCACCAATATGTACCCAAAAGCAAACCCCTCCTAGCTAGCCACAAGCTCTAACTCAGTCTTTATTTTTTTTTAATTTTTACTCTAAGCTCCAACTTTTCTTTGTTGATCGATCTTTTCCCATTTCATGTAAGTATCTGGCTTCTCCTTCATGCATTTTTCAAGTAGCCATTAATCTTCCCAGGTTTGGAGTAAGTCCTAAAAACACCTCTCCCCTTCTTATTCTTCATTTTTCAAGTGTTACAATATTTTATTAAAATATCTGTAACAACAACAAGAAAAATAGTGTGGCTGGTAAACAAAAGCCAGAAAAAAAGCCTAACAATTGAATTTCTTCATCCTTTTTCAGCAGCCAGCTGTGATTTTCTGAGTGTGAAAAAGGGATAAAGGTTATCTCAGAAATTTTAAGCATACCAGGGGTAATTATTTGATGTGCTGAAAGTCAATTTAGAGAATGAAAACAACGAATGAAAATCTACGCCAACTACAAAAAATTTCCTGTTACTAATTACTTTAAGTTTTTTTGAAAACAAGCCTCAAGTTACACACACTCACCAAACTCCTTGGCACAGGTCTGGTGCCCTAGACCAGATGTCTGAGCTTAAAAACTACAGCTAGGAGCAGTGCTTGTTCTGTTATTTTGATCTCTTCTTTTTAATTTCCAACACAGAATTTATTTTTCCCCTGCTACATATGCTGTCGGACCTGCAGTCAGTTCAGAATCTGTCTTGCTTCTGTCGCTACTAGATTTTTCATCATCATTATTCACCTTGCACTATGTGATGCCATTTTCAATTCTAATTTCTTACAGCTTAAACTGAAATACCGAAACCATGACATAGCTACAGAAATCTATTCATACTTGGCTGTCTTCAGAAAGAGATACCCTGAAGAAAGGCTATCATGGTATAGTAGCAAAGAGATCCATACTAAAATGGCATCAATTAAAATCAGAGGGGTTTTTTATGTTGAAATAACCCCTCTTCCCTCACAAAAAACTGAGACCTCCTTATATATCATATATATATATATAAAAAACATATATATATATATAAAAAGATATATATATATCTTTACATTTCACACATGTGTTTCTACTATTCTTAATTCTTGGTTCATACAGCACATGACATTGAAGACTAGGGACATTTTCTGTCTATATAGGACCAGTGAGGTTCATCCATATGGACGCAGCCAGAAGCAACACATAAAAGATCATTGTGCTTAATACTGGAAATGATGGGTGAAAAGCTTAAATGAAATGATACGCATGGGTTAAATGCAGAAGACATAGTTGTATTTAACTATGCAATCCTCCACTCTGAGGAGAGAGAAAAATGGTAATTTCTAGCAACTAACCTTGCTTTTATAGACATGCTAATAGACAGAATCTGTCCATTCTGAGTTTTCAAATTTCTGGTAACACCAAACAGGCCTAGACCAGGGCCTTTTTGTGATTAGTGATTAAAACCATGAAGTATCTTTAACCCAAGTAATTTCAAATGTTCCAGAAGAAAGCACAAAAATAGGTTATGAAGACATTATGTGAATCTGTAAAGCTTTTTTCAACCCTCTCAACATATGACTCTTACTTTAAAAACAACACAAAACAAAAAAAGCAACTCTGTGATCCAGTAAGATATTCATAACTTGAGCACTCAACAGAAAGTACAAGAGGTTAATCTCTCTTTGTACAGTAGGTATGTAAAATGCTGGAAGTCACAGCTCTGTGAACTGATAAAAACCAGAAGTGTTACTTGTGTCAGTTACACTATAAAATAGGTTATGGTCCTATCTATCAGTTGACAAAGTGGTAACACCACAGTTGTAATTAGCATTGACTGACAACTCTGGCCCAAGCTCAAGAGATGTAAAAAAATAAATGAGCATAAAATATCAACTCCTTGCCATCCACATTCGTATTTCTACCAGGAATATTAGTAGGATGCTGTGGAGAAATCCAAACTAATTTGAGAGTGAAAGCCTTTGTCTGCAAAGACAATACTGCTTCATTTTCAGTGTACCTGGAATTCATGAGTGAAAATTAACTGGGTGAGAGTAAGCCTTTTTATATGAAAATACACAAATTCAAATATTTAAAATACTCATCAATTTTTGGTAAGTTTATCAGACATATGAATAGATGTTTGCAGCATGATTAAATCAAATATAAATAAGAAAATGAAATGGTTCTTTCAAACCACTTGACGTATGCACATATGTATTTAGCAAACTTACACTTGTTAATAACTCATTTAAGAACTGAGAGTGACAGATTTTCTACATTTTGACAGATTTAACTGGATAGCACCCCACACGATAAAGTGAGGCATACAGCTAACAGCACAAACAAGAGATAAAGTAGTATGTACGCAAAGACTAATGGGAGCAACAGGAGCAAGGACAGGTCCCTGCACTGAAACCTCGAAGCACACAGTTTTGCTGCGGCTGTTCCTGAAATATGCCTCCAGACCCGGTGAGTGCTTCAGGCTCAGGCATCGGTAAGGAGCATCTCAGCAGTTACCTGCTCTCATAACCCCTTTGGACTCTCTACCCAGCTAACTGGAGGAAAGCAGGACTGAAACATGTGAGGAGCAAAAAAAATATCTGCTGCTTTCCAGTCTGAAACCAAACATATAAACTAACTCTACTGTATGAAATTTTAAAATAAGTATCTGTAGATTCAAAGGGAATATAAAGTTAACGTAGACCACTAGGCTGTGAACTCGGCTCAGTTTGTGTAGGTAATGCCTGCCTGATCCATGCACCTACCATGAAACAATTTTACATTCAAAGGAAAATGAATGTTGTTTGCATTTAGTCAGGTGTCTATCCTTTATATTTCACTACAGGTTCAAAAATAAATTACTCCTAGCATATTTCTTTTTCTTGGGTTTTTTTTTTTTACTATTCCAAACAATTTCTTTCCCTTTTGCACACTGATTATTTTTATTTACTTATGCCTTGTCCTTATTATTCCAAAATGTCCCATTCTTCAGTGCTTCCTCATTTTTATTGTTCACTTACTCCTCATCTATCCTTTAATTTTTACTGAAAGAAAGATTAGTACCAGGGCTTGCTTGTAAACTAAGTACTCCCACCACCCCACCTTCTGGGAAGAGTGTAGAAGATAACATTTATCTGCATCTCATACAGAGAAATTCCCATTTTCTAGCACGTATCTGTTATACATGTGATTTAGTCATTTGCTACAGAAAGATTTAAAAAATAATTCATTTGCCTACAAACTCTAATCATGTCCTAATTATTGATATAATATTATTTTTAATATATTAATCACAAAAATATTTAAATGTTTGTTTCATGGTTATAAAATTACTAATACTTCTCCCTCTCTTCCTGCTTCCTCTGCCTCCTGTTCAAATCAGCTCTAATCAAATTTAAAGTGGGAAATACTGCTCTGCTGCATATGGAAGAATATTTATATAATCTATTTGCATAATAATTTAATTTAGCTTTTCAGGCAGAAGCAGCTTTTCCTGACTTTCCACATCAAACCTTAATGCCTATTCACCACAAGATAAGAAAAATGTTATTACACCGTAATGAGCTCAAGCACCAACATATACTTATCCCAACAGATACAATCTGAGTATTAACAAAACAGGTTATTACCCTATTTATTAAAAATTTATCATGTGTCCACTCCTGTACCAAACAAACCATGCAAGAAGAGAACAGCTGCTGAAAGAAGGAAGATGATAAAAATTCCAGTTCTTGATCTCTCGCACGTATTAACATTTGTTTGCTTTTCTATCACTTTATTCTTTACTTACTGAAGTCTAGAAAGGAAACGACCTGCTGAAATTTTTCACCAAACTAGCAGTTATGAAGTTATGAGTTTGTTCTTACAGTGAAGTTTACCAGGTTGATATCAAGCCCTGAATACATAAAAACTGAGATGGATGAAGTAATTATGCTAACAGATTGCATGAAGTTTGAGGATCTGCAATACTTTCGCAAGGACAGGAAACATACTTTTTTCCTCTAAATTATGTTCTTTTCATTTGGCAAGAACATATGCCCACTGCTTCCCCCCAAATTTTCCTTATCTATTACTACTAAACTGAAACCAACACAATTTTATGTATCAACGACATGCAAAACTTCTTCCCGAACACCCTGAAATCAAGCAGTTAACACTGAAAATATCGCAGAAGCTGGGGGTACAGAGCAGATACATATTAATCCTTTTTAAGTGCAATCCCACATTTTATTTACCCTAAATAGCATCACTGTATGAGAGACAAAGTGGTCACTGCCCTGAGCTAGGAAGCTCAAGTCCAAGTCCTACTGCAAAAACCCAAGTCATGTAGGATCTGGGGTAAGTTGTTTACCTGTTTCCACTACCACATTTTGCTCATCTTTCCTACTTCGGTCTGAACAATTAACTGCCTTAATTCTTTTCATAAAAGCCTTCTAATCTCAACTGAATCTCTAGACATAACTGAAGGAAGAGGAATTCTGGCATTAGTACTAATTACACCTACAGAATCAGCTGGAGCCATACAACAGCAGGAACTATGAACACACAGCCAAAAAGTGTTTGTTTTGATGCTTCAAACACTGCTAAAGCTAAAAAATTTAGGACAAAACAGAAAATACATAAATAAGCAAGAGGAAAAAGACTACATGAACCACAGTGAGGCCATGAGCTGAGCTGAGCCCTAGAACTAGGCTTCAATTAAAGTTTTCCTTTATTTTCTTTTTAGCTGATACCTGTATCCCAGTCAAGTGATTTTTTTAAAAAATAGCTAAGCTTTTACTAGTTGCTATTTTCTATTCACTGCAATTTGCTATTACAAATTAGCATCTCTCCTTCACTTTTGTTTCAAGCTAGACATTAAATAAAGCTCAACCATAAGTACCTGAGTGCAGCTGTACACAACTTTCAGACAAGTAGTCCTTAAATTTTAACTATGTGGGAACACAAACCTCCTACATCTACTGCATCTTTGCCATCTGAAGTTTTGTGTTTAGTTTTTCTCCTCCCAAATACACAGATGTGTAAAAACATTTAATTTCTCAGACATTCAAAGACCAATTAATTAAAGAGATAGGGCTATTTAAGTAAAGCTTAATTTTCTGCTTTTGTGGATAGCAAGCATTAGCACCTTTAAACCAGGAAAGTAACAGAAGACTTCAGCCACGTTACAGATGCACACCCCTTTCTCCCCTTTTCAGAAAATGGTTTTACTGTTCGAAAAAAAACAAAATAATGTAGCGACTTACTTGGGTTGGAACAAGTACTGGAGGATACGCCAGCTTGTGATGTCTATACATCCAAAATGAAAAGAGCACAATCACTGCAATTCCCATTATAGGCACCAATGAGTAAAGCAAGGTATTGAACAGAGGTGGCTTAGGTGTAACAGGATTGGAAGTTGCTGAAGAAAAAAATAACCAAAAGGACACAGCTTTTAAGGAACAAAAATCACGCAGCGTTTGTGACATCTAGCATCCTGATCTTATAAAAATTCTTGCAATCAGCACAACAGGATAACAATATTTGATTAAATATTCTAATAGAAACAGATTCACATTTATTAAAAAGTAGCATCTTGGAAAGAAATTATTTAGGTCCCCAGTACACATCAGCTGATCTAACTCTTCTTGTGCATTTAAGCTCTGCATATCTACAGTGTGTAAGAGATGTCTGTATTTTTAAAAGACTGCAAGAATGCCATCACCTAATGAATAAACAAAGAAACAATACAGAGATTTAATCTTTGGAATGTATACAATAATACGGCATTAATAAGAAGAGGCCAGAAGTCATCTGCCAACATGCCTACATGCTGCTGACTTGCTGACAGTAAAAGTTCTCTAGCTGAAGACACTTCCATGCAGCCCTGAGAAAGGTTCCAGAGAAACCCTGCCTCAGAGGCAGCTGGCACAGGGGCAGTCACAGGCAGATCCCTGGGGCAAAAGAGCTTTCATGACAGTGAAGAAGAATGTCAATTATTGCCTTTGCAGTATCACTGACAAAAATGACAAGAATATCTCTTGGGTCAACAAAGGCCATTTTAATCTCACAGTGATTGTTATTTAATTTCATAAACAACTTCCTCTGGCTATTTGGTATACAAGACATCTGCTGTTTTCAGTTCACTTATTAACATTATTCAGTTTTCTAATAATGATTAGATTATTGAGTGGAAGAAGATATGCAAGAATAATCAAATAATCTTTTAGTTATTGGGGTTTTTTTGAAACAATTATTTTTTAAGTCTGGCTATCTGATTTTCCTTGTAATCTGGGAGGAAATCCTTTCCCCCTTTCTAAAGGTTACTGTGTCAAGTCACAGAGGAACTCAAAGGTCCAATTAGTTCAAAGAAACAGAGCACTGTTTCAAGAAGAAGAGCATTCATAGGCTAGTACATGCATGTAAGGATGATAATGGCTTTTAGCCCAATGATTTATGGACTCTTACAGAAGCTGAACTATACGATTAAGGTAAGATTTGATAGCAACTTCTGTATGATAAAACAGCCAATAATTTCAGATTATCCTTCTTTCTCACCCTCAGAAAAGAGCTAAAGTACAGAGACTGTTCAAAATGGAAGACACAAACTGGCAATTTTTTAGGCTCTTTACGTGAATGCACACAGCACTATCACGCAGGAATCGGAAACCTTCTGGCAGGAAAGAAACACCACAACGGAAAATTCTTATCTCCTCAACATACACACTATTAAATATTTTTGAACTCAGAAAAGCTGTTCCTTCACAAATGCATCAAATTAACTTACGTTGTGTGACCTCCATTTCTGGAAAATAGAAAAAGCGTTCGTTACACATGTTGCCTTCACAACAACAGAAAAACACTTCAGGGCTGTCTTTCTTCTCTATGCAATCATTCCTGTAAAAGATAACAATACAAAACTTACTAATTTTAATGCAGGAGGGAGGGTGATGTTTAAGAGAAAACATACACTCCTATTTAAAATTTAGAGAGAACTTCATTAAATAATCCTGGACACCATACTACCCAAGTAAGAGCTAAACCTGAAGAAGCAAATTAAAATTTTGTTATTTTGTATTGCAATGAAATATCATTGAAACTGAAATTGCACATTTTTGTGATTCTTAAGATAAAGGTAAAGAAAGCTACCGACAGGATACCGAAGAACAATTTGTAGTCCAGATTTAAACAGGACAAATGATCAAATGGCTAATGCTTAAACATAACCTCACCGTACAGTGTTGTAAGATCTGGAGATGAGTGAGAAGGAGAATTTTATAATTTTATTCTAGGGAAAAAAACCCAAAAAAAAGGATGACAAACTTTCTACAATTCCCCCTGCCTACATTATGCTCAGGGACAGGGCTTATTCCACCCCATGAGTTAAATGCAGGAAAGGAGTTCTATTAACAAATAAGCTGAAACTATTCAAGTCAGGAAAGAAAAACAGGCATCATGCAGGAGACAACTTGACAGCAGAAAGAAAAGAATCTGAAAATCCTGCAGAAATAATTGAGGATTTTAAATGCAGCTGAAGACTGTCAAAAAAGTTTTGGGTTCAGCTTCAAAAATTAGGGTTATTTTATAGAACCAGCTATTACAATTACACTCTACTGTAACTTCCATGAAACATTTATTCTTTGATGTTCTTAATCTGCAGTTGTTTAGAGTTCATCACACTGTAACTCACTGTTCACTAAACCACTCTTCACTCCCAGAGATAAGATCTTGTTTATTAATGGGTATTTTAGATGAATACTGCAGCATGCATTCTTTCAAGTTACAGCTAATGAGGTCTTAAAGCCAGACAAATTTTTACTCAATTTTTAACTATTTCCTTCCCATCCTTCCTGCATTTTATTTCTTATTCCTTTTTTTTTTTTTTTTTTTTTTTCTTTTTTTTTTTTTTTTTCTTTTTTTTTTTTTTTTTCTTTTTTTTTTTTTTTTTCTTTTTTTTTTTTTTTTTCTTTTTTTTTTTTTTTTTTTTTTTTTTTAGTTTGCTCAAGGAAGAATTTAATATAATGTGAAACTAATGGGATAACAATAGTACAGAACCCAATTCTTTTTCCAAATTAAAAAATTCTATTTCCAACCTGAAAGTTTTACATTTAGCAGAAATTAACTTAGTTCAGAAACTGCAATATCCCCACTTCTTCTGCAAAGCCACAACTAAGAATGGATTTAAAAAATAAATAAAAAAAGACCCACCAAAAAAAAAAACCAAACAACAGTAAACCCACTCAAACCATGAACAAACTAAAACTTTCCCATCCTGAGTGTCTTACAGTTACTAGATATTAGTAGCAGTGAACAAAATTTCTTTAAAATTGTCCTTTGCCTTCCAGCATAGCTGAATTTCAATCATGCTGTGCAAGCAAGCTTGCAGATGCTTTGCTACTTCTCTGAGAAACATATAAATCAGTACTACTGTTCAATGTAGCTTTAAACTGTCATTAAGGGACAAAACATCCTAGTGCGTGGGGAAATTTTATTTGGTTGAAATTACTATAATGATTTCTTCTACTCATTCAACATTTAAGAAACACAAGAAGAGAATTTTCTAAAATATTGCTAAAAACCAAATTCTAGGTACATTTTAATGAAGATGCATTATGCGTTTATTTTCTCCTCTCCCCCTCCAAACAACTACTTTTTGGTCAAATAAAACTTATTACAGTACTTCAGAGAACTATATCATTTCTTAAGAGAGTCACGACCTTTATTCAGCCCCTATCTAACAAACCTCAAGTCCTGCTGTTACTGCTCACAGGTACTTGCTAGACCATCTGTTGTTAAAAAAAAAAAAAAAAGACTGGAATTCTAAAATATTCAGTGTCTCTCAGTTGCCACTGAGGTGAGCTTTTTAAGAAAATCAGCAAAATACTGCCGTGTTTATGTAAAGAGCAGACACAAAGTACTGACTTTCCTACTCCAAAATGTTGGAAAACCAAACTACAGAATTCTGCATTCTGGTTCAGGAACTACATTTGCACTGTTTGGCAATAACAGGCAATAATAAGTCATTAGAAAATCTATTATTAATGGCCAAAAAAGAATAAATTAAATACCTGGATTTTAATTATTTATTAAGTAAATAAGAAAAGGTAAAGCATGCTATTATGTGAACAAGACAAAGCACTTCAATAAAGCTGGGTCCTTAAATACAAGTATGCAAGGAGAGGAAAAAAAAGCATATGCATGCATGTGTGTATCTAAAAAACAAAACTATTCAAAATCTACTGTATTATCATTTGTCTCAAGTACTGATGGCAGAGAGAAGGATTTAAAAATTACAGACAGGTATAATAGTTTAAAATTACAAATAAATTCAAAATTTATAGGAAAACTTACTTACCTGTCATAACAATTGATGTCGTCTAGCCAGCAACCCTGCTTCACAATTTCAATTGATCCAGAAATATTCTTCCATGTAGCAAAACAGTGTCGTCTTTTATCTTTATCACCATAACAAGGTTCAATACCACTGCGATTTGTTTTATCTTTTTCCCAATTAGCATTGTAGTAGATACACTCTTGTGTTTCTGATCTGCCAAGTATGGCACCTTTTAGGAATGAAAAGTAAATCACAATTAAATGGCATTCTGAAGGATAAGCCATATGAACAGTCAAAACCAGGATGTACTAAAATATCATACAATATGCTTTTTCCCCTTTTTTTTTTTAATAAAGAAAGAAAACAGTTAACTTTGACAAGCATTCCAAGTAAGTGTTGAAACATAAAACAAAGATCTTCTGTTAAGTCAAACAGTGACTTGGATAACTTAACAAAAATTGAAGAAATAAAGAACAAGTTACGGCAATATTTTTCCCTAAATAGCAACAGCAGAGAAAATTTAAAATATCCAATCTAGTTATAATATTAGCTGAACAAGAGATTTTAGCAAGTAGACTTTACCAAAAGGCATTTTTTATGTCTTCTTACAAGTGCCAAAAAAGCAGGTTGTGCATCTTAGAAACCTAAACCTAAGTAATGAATTCAGTTTTAAATCATCAACATCTTTTCCCCTAGCTTTCATCCGTGATTTAGCTTCTTAACACAAAGCACTGAAGAATAAGCCACATTATGCTAAAACAGTATCTTTTATGCCATTCTGTTTTGCCAAGTGAGCAATTGGATTGAGATGGATAGGTTTGAGGCAACAGCCCCACAATGCCAAGGACAGCACTGGGGTTTTGCTGGGTGTTTCCACCCAGTGACTCATCTACAAAATAAAGACATCAGATCTTTGTCATAACTCAATACCCAACCAAGTGCACTTGCTCTCAGAAAGACCAAGCCATGTCTCCTTTTCCACAGTGTACACCAAACATACATGCAGTGGGGTCATGCATGATTCAGGTAGCAGAAGCCCAGTGGTGTTTGGAGGCCAAAGCACTGGTGCAGTCTCTATTCAACATGCTGGTGAACCACAATGGACTAGCAGACTAAGCTAACCTATCCTGCTATATCCTGCTATAAAAAATAAAATTATTTTTATTTGTTATCATCCCAGAATTTGTAAAAATAAAAGTTTCTGAACTTCTGAAATCAATTTTGTCTTTTAAATTACAAAAATAATTGAGTCATCAATGCCTACTGACAACCTACAGCAAAACCCAGCAAATATTAGCATACTGAGGCTACCCCAAGTAGAGCCAAGTTCATAGTTCTAACATGGTATGAAGCACCAGTCTGGTTTTTGCAAAGGTAAATGGTTGTTAGGATGCAAAACTGTTAACCAAATACTGGGGGTAAGAACCGGCTTTTATTTCTATTTTTCTCTTGTCAAATACTGACCAGAGTGTGTCATTAATCCTCATGCAAGTTTCATCATTTAACATGTATTAAATCCATGGAAAAACAGAGTGGGAGACCAAACAGACAGAGACTCAGAGGACTTATGTCAAAATTGGGGGTCAGGAGTACAGCAACGCACTTTTACTTTGTGTACCCTTCTAATATTTTCAAGACAGTTAGATTACACATCTATACTGAAGATTAAACAGAGGTCTTCTATAGCAGTCAGTTCATACATATTTATTCTTATCACTCATTACCTCCGTTATTCACATACTTCCACAGTAATTTTGACACATGAATATTGCCTTGTTGCCATACCTGTACTTTCCTTTCTACACAAGGTTGTAACAAGCAGAGTGACTGTAACCCTGGTTTCCTTCGGGGGATGAAATCATTGTCCACCTACCTCCATGTGGTAGGGGGTGGGGGCTGGGGTGACTGGCACAATGGTAGAGGCTTCTATCATGAACACCTCCTTAAACACACACAGCTGACATTAAAGTAATTTTTTTGTCAGTGAAGAGACCTGTACTCTACATGGACCAAAAAAGCTGCACCTCTCGGGGTGATGAGAATCATTTCAAACTTACAACTGCTGTAACTCTCTTGAAGTGGAGTCGAGTGCAGTGCTGACCATACTGGGCTTCCCACATAACCACCTTCTGTAACTTTTGACTTTCACACATTCCCAAAATAGGCAGAGGATGCTGCTTATGCTTTTTGGGAATGAGCCTGGATGTTCAATGGGAGAAATGCACTAGCCAGCTGGTAACACTGTGAGATGCAGCATGTTAACTATTATATTCTTTGTGCTGTGATGGCCTGACCTTTACAACTCCCAGCTATGGCAAGAAACAGATGAGACAACAGATTGAACAATTTGGTTCTGTCAGTGCAATAAAGCAGAAGTCCTGGATTTATCTCATACGTGCCATTCCTTTCCTCCTGCTGCCAAGCTTAGCTTTGAAGGACCATAGGCAAGCTGAATCTGATAAAATTCAGAAACCACAGTAAGATTAACTTTGCACAAATATACATATCTTCTCTGTAGTCAGATCTTCTTAACCACAAATGCTCCGAATCAGTTCAGCCTATCAGCTGACCAGCAATCACACCATTTAGTGAGTTTGGATCTGACTGGAGAATCTACCTTAAGACCTTCTCTAGGGGTTGAACAGACACTTGCAATAGGTCTGGCCAGACTAAACAGATTTATGAACATATCAGGGCAATGCTGGACCAGTCTTCTGAAGCAATAAAATGGGAACCTCGTGGATGCAAGGGAAGAAGAGACTGGGAACCACACAAAGAAACAGCCCTTAACCTACTGCACAAAGGCAGCATCTTCTAACCAGCTCTGCCATATCCTCCACAGGAATCAAACTCTCAAGAGAAGAAGGGCAGCTGCCATTTGCAGTGAAAGCAAATTTACTGGGCGCCAGTTTAGGCACAGTATGTCTATAATGAAACTCCTGTACCCATTTGGAGGGCTGACGAATTGTTTTCATATGCAATTGTCACATCCTTAGGATACCTATCACTGAATCTCAAAAGGCAAAATGCTGCTATTGAAAGAAGCCATGAGCAAAGCACCAGCAGTATCCTATGGATGGAACTTAAAGTCTGGAAGATTCAAGAGGAAAACACATTAAGAAAGCAAAGAATACTCCAGCACAGAGTTTAGTTTCAGCATGTTAAGACAGATTACATTTAATATGTACTGTTATCATATTGCAGTCAGCATGCTGTTGTATCACTATACATTTGTGTTCATCCACAACAGCTGCAGTAAGAAAACCAACATCTGCTAGTGAACTTCTGAACTGCTGTTAATACAGGATACGCTGTAATTGTCAGCAGTACAGAAAGCAACTTAAAAAGTGTACATGTGCAGTCTGCAAAACCTCACCTTAGTAGGTATTTACAGAACTGGCTACCATTTTTTCAAGCAGAAAGACTGTATGAATTCCTGGAAACAAAATCTAGCCTTCATTATTATTAAAAATAAATGTGTCAAACAACGAAATCTCTGCATAGCTAATAAGAAGGGCAATACTAACATAGCTCTAATTTAGAAAGGGATTATTGGAAAAAGAAACACGGATTCTCTATTACAGACACCACCACATTACAATCAGATGGGAAAAAAAGAGAAGTATAAATTTCTGGGAGTTTATTATCTGGCTTTATTTAGTAAACTTGAAACTGAGTAACACAACCCCACTGGTTTCTACTGCAGGAATGTTTTCCTGACATTATAAATAAAATGTCTGAAACATGATCATCTCCCTCATTTGTTGAATGACCTTAAAGCCAACACATCCTCCCCCCATCCCATGTCCTGTTCCCAGCCCCAAATGCTGGCCAGCATCCTTGGTTGGGGACACTGCATAAAGACACAACGGCTTTCAGTCAAAGCAAAGATGAATCTGTGATCCCTTGCTGGGTTATGAAATCTGGGAAAATTTTTAAGCTGAAGTCATGAAAACTTGTGAAAATGCTGCAGAGATTAGTTTGGCGGCATAGAGACGTAAAACTGGGAAAAAAAAACCAACCCCAACAAAAATCCCCCTCAGGCCTCCTGAAAGCCAGTCTATATAGGTAGACTGCTCTGTACGGCACTCCCAACATGCACCCAACACATTCTTANTGGCGGCATAGAGACGTAAACTGGGAAAAAAAAAACCAACCCCAACAAAAATCCCCCTCAGGCCTCCTGAAAGCCAGTCTATATAGGTAGACTGCTCTGTACGGCACTCCCAACATGCACCCAACACATTCTTAACCGGAAGGGAACCAAAAATGAAATATCAATCTTATTTCTGCATGTCTTCCAACATTAGACAGAACTACAGACTTTTTTTTCCATCTGATATGTTTCTGAGATGCAAACAGCAGCACTGAAGTCTGGAAATAGTAATCACATCTGTACTTCATGGCTGCACAACCTGCTGAAACAAGTCCACTATGCTACACTTGAACTTCATTGTATTATAAGCACTGACAACAGTATTGGTAACAATTTATATGCACGGATACTCATGTGATAGAAAAGGACATTTTTTTGCTGTTTCCTAGAAAACAGTATATAAAAGACTGAAAGGGTTAAGTTCAGTGTGCCAGCTACCTCTGTAAGAGTAGAAAGCTTACTTAAATTCTGTTACCTTTGGGATTAACATGAACTCATTCAGAACACCAAGATTCACTAACAAAAGGGATGGAGCAGTTTATTAGAATAAATTTGCTGAGCAGGAGAGCACAAAGCATCACAGGCACTAGACATTGTGACAGAACGGCCTGTTCACTAGTTCACTAGTTCACTCAACTGTAACACACTGTTCTAGAGAAACAGGAAAAAAAAATAGGCAACCCAAAACAACAAAAAAACCCCAAGCCCACACACCAAAAAACCACACCAACCAACCAACAAAAAAAAAAAAAAAATACAAAACAGAAAATGTGGCAAAACCAGAAACAGCATCATGCCCATAAACATTATTTGTTTCTGCAGTGATCTCACAGACACTTTTCTAGACTCAAATATATCTAAAACAAGACTACAAATATGTAAAGGCCCAGGTTTGAAGTTTCAACAAGCAGAAAGCAGGTTATTGTAATTTATATACTTTTTCTAACACCCAGAGGGATGTTTGTCAAAGGAAAAATAAAGAGGCTATTTTCAACCTAATACGGAAAAGTGAGTTACAACAGAACACCTATCCTGTCCTTTTTATACACCAATATGTCCCAGAACATATTCTTTTGATATTTAGACAAGTATTAATCCCATTATCATTGTTTCCTATGATTGCAGGCTGAACAAGGACTGCGTAAAGCAAGCAAAACTGCATTCATTAAATCCAAACACTACCACAATTAACTTAAGAAATGCAAGAATCAAGAAAAAGATAAAGACAGGAAAGTAACAAATCACCTGAACTGCAGTCACACTGCCTTATACAAGAGATGCTTATCTTTTCAGACTAGTTTCTCATTAGCATTTTCCTTTTCAGTGTGGTCTACCAAGCCTATGTTGCACTTAATCAAAAGTCATTAGGAAAGAAAAGTGAAATGCCACCAAAGTGCTGCACCTCTGCACAGAGGTCTGTGAGACTCAGGAGTAGGGGGAGGGCAAGAAAGGGGGGCTTGAGTAAGTAAATGAGCTGCCTGGCTGGGTTTAAACTATGACAATAGGGTAAAAGGTTAATCTTAAATATTTAAGATTGACTTGATGTTTCAAAAAGCTCTTTTCCTAAAATAATATTTATAAATAAATCAGTTTGCAACTCAACAGGGGTCTTACAGTAAACTCTGAAGTTCTAGTGTAGCTTTTTGTATAACAATGGCTATATTAAACTTCGTTTCTCCAGGATTACAGTATGAAAGTGAAGCAGATATCAGGAAACCTGTATTTGCTTAGGTATCTGTCGAGGTTTAAACCCAACCAACCACATAGCCTGTTCACTCACTCAAGCCCCCCTTCTTGCCCTCCCCTGTTTCCAAAGAGATGGGGGGAGAATCAAAAGAATGCAACTTCCACATGGTTGAGATAAGAACAGT
>NDXB01002250.1:3793-24213 GCA_002631895.1 Agapornis roseicollis | reverse complement strand
TCAAAACACAGCTACTAAAGAGAAGAAAAACTGACTGCAACTGCTGAACCCAGGACAAAACTAAACTTTTTTTACCACCATCAAATATATTTATGAAGGAGATCGTATCTGGTGGAGAATAAGTCTCACTGAAAACCATGTCATGCTGTGAAGGTACAGATCGTGCATCATTCCTGAGCCATGCTACCTGAGCAATCTACATTTTCATACAGTGGAACGCAAGATTATGTTTCAACAATTAAAAATACTGTAGACCATGTTTATGAGGAATACAAACATCTAATGAGTAGAGACATACAATATGGGTAATATTTGTAGAGAATATCAAGTGGTAGTTGTAGAGAGACGATGGTGTTGCCAAACAATACATGCATGCAGAGCATATTGCTAAAGTGTGTATCTTTTCATGTTAGTACTTTAAAGGGTGTGGGGAAACTTTAAAAAGGATCAGGAACCAGCTATGAGTCTACTCACCTGCATGGTCAATATACTGTCCATTAAAATGATTAGAAAACATGATTTAATTAGTTAATCCAACTGAACATAATAAAGACTTGATATGCTGTTGAAAGTGCCTACCTGTTGTAGGGATTTGCACAGAGTAATTGACAACTAGACACAGCTACCTCTGAAGAAAGTTTTTATAGTAAAGACATAGTACTTTATAGAAATATAATTTTAAAGTATAAGCACAATTAACTATATTTATAGCCCACTAGGGCCTACCAAAACCTACTGCTTCCTATTGCTTACTAAAGAGAAAGGACGCTTCGTTGTTTCAGAATGAAAGGGCTTAATCACATTATTTTCAAGTAATGCCAGGGTTTAATATGTTTCCACGTTGTTTTATCTATTTTTTTAATATTACAGGTGATTAATTTCTCAGTAGTCTTTTGCAGTCATACCTGCTGAGATTGCCACTTGACTTGGAAAAATCCCAGTCTGAAACATCAACTTTTGTACAGATGAATTGGTATTTGATGGATGGAAGTCAGAAGGAGAGAGATTCTTAATGTAGTGTGAACAGGGAAAATACTTCAGTAAATGCTGTTGGCAAGTGAGCCTTCTAGTAGCAAGTATTGGATAAGACTTCTTGCATGCTGCTTTCCAGGTTTGCAATTCTATGATTGTTAATGATTCATATAATTGCTCTAATATTACTCTTTGTATTGGAGAAGACGTGGTATTAATTGGAGAGTTTATACTTCTTAATAGTGTAACAGCACAATGGGGGAAAACATGAGGAACTGTGCCCTGAGGAAAGTTGACTTTCAGTGGTGGGATGATTGCAATAAGCAGTCTTAGACACAGATTGCTAGGGATTTTATTTGATTAATTTAAATTTTGGATAACTTCGATATCAGTCTTGACTCATTTGGAGTATCACTGTACAAAAGTACAGGTGAAAAATGAGACAAATTCGAGCAAACAGAAGTAATGAACTCATAAGCAAATTTGTTGCTATCCATCTTATTTAACATCTTTACCTCTAGCAAGAGTAATGAAGGGGTTCAGGCTTGCTTCACTTATGCTCCAAAATCTCTCCAGGCAGGGCCCTTTGGTAGTATTAGTACCATTTACACCTGGATTGCAAGTACTGTTTGGTGGTCTCTATATCCATACATTTTATGTTTTCCTACAGCAGTTGCTTAAAGCTAATCTGTAATTTAGAATAATATGCAATGTTATTATTTCTAAGTCTCTCTGAAGTATACCCAAATGTGGGGGTTGTTTTACACCTAAGGTATACTGAAATTAAAGTTGGATTAATTAAGACTGCAGTGCTACAGTGAATCTTGCAACTAATTTAAATGAATGTAGAACAACTTCTTCCCTCCCCTTTCTCCCAGCCGCTGTAGAAGATAGACGAGAAAAACATGTTTAATTAAAAAGAAAAAAGCATTAACTTTTGAACACCTTAGGAAAAAAGTTATGAGGTTGTCATCCAATTTTAACACATTTTCATACATGCAGTATTCTGTTCATTGCCTGATTTTACCTGTTTGGGACTAAGCAACAGCAGCAGCAGCTATTCAGCTGCCTGAGGAAGTAGCTATGATGTGTTTTTAAGGGCATCAACAAGGTAACTCTCATTAGGAAATTGGAAATAGTTTGATTGATTTTGAAGTCAAACAAGAAGCTGAACAATTNAACAGATTAAACATGCTACAGAAATTCTACAACTACTGGAAGCTGTTCAGCTACCTGAGGAAGTAGCTATGATGTATTGTTAAGGGCATCTACAAGGTAACTCTCATTCGGAAATTGGAAATAATTTGGCTGATTTTGAAGCCAAACAAGAAGCTGAACAATTTAAAATCATTCCCTTAATCCCTGATGGCAAACTAACAATTGAGAAGTCTGAGCCTAGATATTCAAAGGAGGATAGAAAATTGATTGAAGATCTCAAAGAATAGGAAAACAAAGGGTTCAGATACCTGATGGGTGAATTGTAATTCCCTATGATCAACTCTGGAAGCTGGTTCAGGAGGAACATAATAAAACTCATTGGGGTAGCAACTCTTTGTATAAATACTTAGACAAAGAAATTGTAGGAAGGAATCTATATAGCATAGTTTGATTAGAGACATTGTCAGTTCTGACTCAAAAAAAAACCCCAAAAAATAAAAACCAACCAACCAACCAAAAAAACCCCAAACTAAACAAAACCCAAAATCCTAAAATTGGAAATAGAAATCAAATTAATACAACTGGGGAGGAAGTTATCCGGGACAGCATTAACAAATGATATTTTCTGAATTACCAAAAAAAGGTTACCAGTATTTGTTGGTGTTAACAAATACTTTTTCAGGGTGGCCAGAAGCATTCCCTTGTAGAATATATAAAGCAAGACAAGTAACTGGAACATGGAATATAAGTCCCAGTAAAGGAGAAAGTAATTTCTGAGAGTTTCTGGTCAATATGGGAAAACAATTAGAAATAAGTGAATATTAGGGACAAGAGCAAAAGGCCTGGATTTTCCAAGTCACCTTTTCAGATCCAGAGACTGGGTTTATGTTGAGAATTTTTCAGGACATCCTCTACAGGAGAAGTGAAAAGGACCGTACCAGATAATATTCACCACCTTTACAGCAGTGAAGATGAAGGAACAACCTCCTTGGATACACTATTCAAGAATAGGGAAAACACCAGAACCGGAGCAGATGTGGAGGATTGAACCTTCAGGACCCTCACATGAAATTGCCTCAGTCATAATTTGGATTTATATGACAATTGTCATACCAGTGTTTGGGGCCAATACTTATACCTGAAATTAATGCAGAATGTTACTAAAGTTGTTAATTATAGTGGCTATTGAGTGTGTGCACAGTTGCCTAAATCAGGAGATCAGGGCCTTCCATTAATTGGCGTTCCAATTTCCAACACTATTTTATGGACAAATTTGTGGGTGAATGCCAGCAAACTGCATCCAAAGGAAAGGTTAAGATTTGGAATAGTTAATCCTAATCCAAGTAAAAAATATTATACCTATGTACGAAGATGCATTACAGGAACCAGAGGATGAGATTGTTTAAATGCCACAGGTGTAAGTCACTATTCAAATTGCAATCACACTATTAATATAGATGGTATCATGGTTCAGCAGTGGCCTGTTCCTGAAGGGAAAGGATGGTATTGGTTAAGTGAGGGTTTAACCCTATTTTTGACTGGAATACTGCATTTCATAGTTTTGTTAGATGGCTAATTCCATCTTTGGGAGTAAGTAAGTTAGAGGTGATCGTAGGTATCTCAGCAACCACAGAGGAAATAGAAAGCAAAACCATTGAAAAGCAAAGCAAGAAGAGATAACTAGCCTATCTAAAATGGTATTACAAAACTGAACGGCTCTAGACATACACAAGGAGGGGTTTGTTCCATAATCAATGAAAGTTGCTGCTCCTGAAACAGATCTGGAGGAAATTTTGAAACAAAATATTTCATGAAATGGCCAAGGAGGGTATCTCCTGGGGATTTGAAGGAATATGGAAAAAGTTAACTTCATGGTTACCTGTTCCCTCCTGGTTAAGGCAACTGGTTGCAGAAATATTGTTTCAATATTGATTACTTGTGGTACGATACAGTTTTCTTTCTGGTACTGTAAATGATCTATGGTAAGTTATGAAGAATGGAAAAGAAATGAAATCAAGCATCAAGTAGAAACAGAAAACTATTTCAAAAAGACTCTAGATGGTAATGGTAGTACACAAAATGTTGCAAAAGAATTTGCAAAAGGACAGAAAAAGGGGGGATTTGAGACAAGGAGGCACAAAATGTAATCAGTTCTAAGTAATGTTAAGTTTGCTGGCTTTGTAATGGAAAATAACTGCAGTGCTTGAAGGTAATTGACATAGTTTCTGGTCCATAGGACCTTAGTACAAAGAGTGTAAGAAAAGCAGAATAGAAAAACAGGACCTGAGGATGGGGAGTATCTGGGACTAGCAGATGTCCAGGATGGGCACAGATAAACTAACTGATAAGTAAAAGGACAGGATGATTGCTATGGTTTGTGGTGTTAATAAACCCATTAAGCTGGTGTAAACGTCTACTGGGGAGTATCCTGGACTAGCAGATGTCCAGGATGGTAGCAGTTAAACTAACTGATAAGAATGGAGTGATTGTTATGACTGTAATGTTAACTAAGCTGGTGCTTCAGAGACTGCCTGAAGTTAGGAAGATTGTTGAGAAAAGTAAACGACCCTTAAAGACCACCATCACATGCATCCATGTGGGAAACATTCTGGAAATTGATGTCATATGCCCAGTGACCGTATAAGGATGGCCTGTATAGCAATACTGGGACCCACGTTAGGAGGAGTTGGCAAGTTTGTTCCTGGAGTTTTCTCCGAATCAATTTGGCGACCCAGATGGGCCCGAATCCACAATCCATCCATGGATGCAGAGCAGGATTTCTAGTGGAAAGGTATATACAGTTCTAAATCCAGCTCTGTATATTTTTCCCTCTGTCTCCTTTGCATTTAGGATTGTGTTTATCTTTCTCAATCCTTTGTAAGCGTATCGCAGGGTGAATGAGAAGGAAGGGCTTTCCTTTTCCAGAAAGCTGTAATACGTGCCCATCCAACTTTATTAAAATTAAAGCTGTTGAATACTTCTCGTCTTCATATATTTTAGTGATGAAATGCCATGGTTTTCAATATTTCTGTCACACCACTAAGACAGAGAAAGGAGCAAATATTTGTGAATGTGAAATCTGAGCTAAAAAACCAGAGCAGTTGATCAGTTGCCTGAATGTCTTGCTGACATAGCTATGTTTATAAAAACTAAAACCTTTTCATTGTACCTTGATCTTTAGGCAAATTACACTTTTCCTGATGCTTTTAAAACCTACTTTGATTGGTTGTAACACTGAAAAACAAGCTGGAGTTTTCTGAAATTTATGTTTGCAAATTTAAACGTGACAGCCGGGTTATAGCCGTCTCTTTAAACAGTAAAACTGGAGATACAGCTCCCTCTGTCTGTCCTGCGAATACCTATGCTTTGTTCTATTCCGAGTGCACCTGCAAATGATTATACTAATAGCATGTTTATTGTCAACACGAAGATACAAGATAAAAACAGGTGGGTAACTTACAGGTCAATAGTTGTTTTAATTATGCTATCTGGAATTTTAGATGAATAAAGAGTGAGTCATCTTGTTATCTGAAAACCCTTCAATCAAGATAGCTAATTCAAACCACAACCCCAAACTTGCACAGTACATTTCTCACACATGTAATTTATTATTAGAATAAAATACATATCTATAAAAGTTCTAGTTATTCTTTAGTGCGTATGGAATTTTGACAGGCATAACATTGGCAAATGTACTTCATGGTTTGTTTACATTCATTAAAAAGAAGTGTTTATGTTGGTGGAAAAATTTGGATGAAGAGTAAAACATGACGGGATATGGCAGATACACAATGAAAATAAATGATGCTACCTAAGTCGCATTTTAGAGTTCATACATGCCAGAATACCTGACAAAAACCTTAGGGTTTAGTGTTCTCCATTGTCATTGGTTCATGTGCCACGTTAGACCCTGGATGTGATCCTGATAGACTGTAATCTGCTTTTCTCTTTGAGATTGGCTGTGGTTTATATTTGCACTGAATGTATACTAGAGCTCAGAAAAAGTCTCTACTAGGCTAATGATGTTATTAGCATTTAATATTTTCTCTAATCATTAATATAGCAACATAACATGAGCAAGGTTATATCACAAGTTAGCATAAAAAAAAACCCTCTCTCAAAGCATTGTGGTGTAACTTGTACACTAAATGTGTGGAAGCTTAGTAATAACTTAGTCATCAGCAATTCAGGCTAGAAAATCTTAAATTCAGACTGCATTTTAAACTCATTTCTACACACCTTTCCTGTAAATGATATATTTATTTTTTCTTAATCAGAAATAGTTTCATGCTAAAGAACGTTTCTCAGACTTCGTGAGGAACTGAAATAAGCAGTGTTGATGGTCCTGACTGGTAAGTATCTGAAAATGAAAATAGCTGAAAAGCTGTTTTGTACAAAACTTCTGTTCTCAAGAGTAATGATGCATGTGTTCCTATTAGTACATGTGCAGCCTGAGAGCCTGATCTTGCAGCCTTTACTTAAAGGTACAGTGTTGTTACACTCACATTTTACTTCCAATATGTCTCAAAGTTGTGATGTAGAAATGGGAGCTGAAATCTTGGGAGGCAATGAGGGCTGAGGGAGCCGAGGCAAGTCCCATAGGCTGGTAGGTGGAAACAGAAAAGTCTTAACACTGCAGAAGAAGCTCCACTGAGATAGGGCAGTCCAGGCCCACTGCCTAGGCTCCTACAGTAGTGACTATGTACAGTGGTGGCGAATTAACGAACATCTTGATGCGGAGGCAAGTCCACTGGTGTATGTTACACTGCATTTCCCAGTGGCTTAACCATAATGGCAGTGGGTTTCAGAATACCAAAGTTAGGAAAATAATAGTAAATTAAAAAATCCTTTGAGTTGGAGTTTATATGTGGGTTTTTTACTGCTTCTCTTGGGTGGCATGAGTGTGACAGGACAAGCTATTTATATGTAATATAAATAGATAAGAACCCCAGATTGGTTTGGGCTGGAAGGGACCTTCAAGCTCATCCAGTTCCAACCCCTTGCCACAGGCAGGGACGCTTTCCACTACACCAGGTTGATCCAAACCCCATCCAACGTGGCCTTGAACACTACCAGGGATGGGGCATTATATGTAGTTTTATATGTTGCTGCCCCTATTAAAGGTAATAAAAAGCTTCCATTAGTTTAAAAAACATGAGCTCAAGACCTAAATCACACACATGTTGTAATTATCCTGTTAGTCTATTAAAAATGAGCCGGTGATGCGAAATTGAAAAAAAAGAGGATTAATTAAATGAGCTTGGCAAATACCCTGCTGTAGAGTTGTTCTGCACATAATAGTATTCTAAACCTAAGGTAATTAAGGAATGATTAGGGATGTGTCACACTAACTTTCACATCGGGACCCTGCCAATTTTGCTTGTGTATGTCTTTAGTAACCAGAGCAGTGCTGAGCTGCGCCCTGCATACCTGGGTGGGAGCACGGCTGTACCTGATAGTGTGATGACTGACACAGAGATTAAAATCTGAGCCTCCCCTTAAAATGTTACAATATCTTGGGTTTCAGATTTATTAGCCAATGCTTTAGTGATAGAGCTCTAGTTTGGAAAACATATTACAGGCTGAGTGCTTTCTGGCTGCTGCTTGATCTGAAGAACTTTGTTTTTCTCTTGGGGGAAGCTAACTATTGTCCTTTTAAAACAAAGGGAGACGTTCTTGGAATCCTGCAGCATCAGTTAACGTTTTTCTTTGAGACAAAAAGCAATGAGTAAATTTAATTGCAGTGACCATTGACCCAATGGGAGCACAGTCCTCTGTAAATACCATGTTTCCCAGTGGTTCAGTAATTCAGCAATGTATTGAAAATACTCTTTTGCAGTTCAGCCACTTCCATAGTTTTAAGTTATAGTTGGCAAATATTTTTACTCAGCCTATTCAATTTGTAGCTTAGTTTTCAGGACCTGTTTTTTTCAGCAGCCTTTGTATAACAAAGAGTTAACGAAGCACTAAGTTTTTCTGAGAAAAGGTGATGGATTCCTTTCTTCAAATACATGCTTGTGCAAAGAAAACTCTGATTTTTTTTGCCCTTTTTTTGTTGTTTTTAACTTTGATGAGGAAATAGAGATGTAATCTCTTCTGCATCATTTCTCCATTGAAGTAATTTACTGTATGTATTTGGAGTACAGAAGTAACATTGGCTACTGAATATTTACAGAGGGTCACCTGAACTGATCTTACTCCCAATCCCTTCTTCTATCCTACAGAATAGCCAATGTTTCTCAGCAGACATTCACCCTTTGTTTTTCTTAATTTAATGACAAGGCTATAGAATAACTTTGCTTAAGGTTTTCTTTCCTCTAAGTGTAACCCACACTTGTAAGTTTACTTGATTTTGCATATAAAAAGTATTTCCGTGTTCAAGTTGCTGCATCTGATTCAGCACTGACAACACTCATTACCTTTGTAATTAATGTTGTTCTGTGTTTTCCCATGGGCATGAGAGTCTCACCTTTCCTGAAATATCAAAGTTGATTTCCAGCCTGCATGGCTGCAGACAAAACCAACTTCCAAGAACAAACTGGGGCCCCTTATCTTTTCCACAAGTCTGTGTGATAACCAAATGTAATGTTTGTGATTATTTTTAAGGAAATATATGTCATTTTTGGAACCTCACTTCTGATTCTTGAATATTTTCAGCCATTTTGCTACTCCTGCTGCCTTCCATTTGCCACTCTAGAAGGTGTATGCATAGCACAGCATGGCAGAGCCTCCAGGATGGGCTCTGTGCTTGTTACTTGCTTGGGTGTTGTTCTTTCATGGTTACCCACATGTACTATCTCAATTACTGTCTTTCCAACTCTAACTATTCTATGATTCTACGAATTAGTAGTTTACAGGGAATTGTTATGGAATTATGTAATAAACACACAGAACACATCCGGGTATGCCACTGCATGCCTCGCTGCTGTGGGAATTCACATTCCCTGCATAGATTACTGCTTCAGATCCATTTGAGATGCTCTTGGTTTTTCTTTTGTTAGCACAATTATCTCTTGTTGAGCACTGCCTGCTGAAAAGCTACAATTCTAGTTACTGTCTCAGGAGTACAATAGATAGGGATCAGATATCTTTGTTTTTAAATTAATACCTAAAATTTGAGAACATAATATAATGTTTAGGGCTTCTCCTAAGTGTCTTACAAACTGAAATCTGAGCCAAATCATTTGTATTAGTTGGCATGTATCTTTAGAATCTATGGATCCAGTCATGATACAGTTAAGAACATGTGATGGCAGTGGATTGAAGTGGAAGGAAAGGAGGCTTCTTGCAGCTACCTGCTTATGTGTTATTAGTTAGCTGAGCAGGTCATCTTTACCCCACTAATTTTTACACTCTGAAGCATAAAAGCCTCTCAAAATCAAACATTTACAAATGGATCTATAAAAGTATTTCGTATGCTTTATGTCCCTGTGAGGTGATAGATTACTGAATTAAATTAATGACTGAAAATATTTATAGATACAGATTTGTAAATACAGACTTCCCTAGTGGGCAATTTCCTTAGTTTTGATAGCCAGAGTCAACAGATAGAATTCCAAAAGAGCTTCCTGAGCAATGGGAGGTACTTTGCTTGAAGGAGACTGCCAGTGCTTCAGGGAGCAGAAGATCTGAGGTCCATGGCTTGCTAGCTCCTCATCCTGTCCTAAAGCAACCCTGTGTGACAAAGGAGTAGGATGTTTGAATGTGGCTTAGTCTGGCTGTTGTCTGAAGTCTGCAAGGATTACTCTGTGAAGAGACTGAGGGATACCTCTGACAGTACAGGATATAATTGGTGATTGAGTAATTCAAAGTAGCCTTGGGTAATGATAAAGATTGAAGGTTATTACTGGAGAAGAAGAATAATTTTTATTCACAGAAAAAATACTGCACATGACTTTTCTTGGGCAGATTAACTTGGAGGGGTGTATCTTCTGCAATGGGGAGAAGTGTTTAATTTGAAAGATAGTTCTTTGGGTGTACTACTTTCAGTGGTTAATGTCAACAAATAATTCAGATTACCTGAGTCATGCTTCCATTTTTTGCCCAAATTATGCTACACTATTGGGCAGCTAACAATTATATGGGGTCAGACCCAACATTAAATCCAGCAGCTTGAAATGCTCTAAGGCTTTAAAGTGTCATTGTGAGAAAACTTGAGAAGCATTAGAATGTGTGACCAGTACCCAGTTGCTCCCTGGAACAGTTGTTATTAGCTCTATTTGCATTCACCTCAGCCACTGCTTCTTTTGCAGAATCCAAGGAGAAGGGAGATGTAGCGGCCTGCCTGCCTGGGCAGTGCATGCCCTACCAGCTTGTAATGGCAAGAAGGGGCTTCAAAATGTAATTTTCCTTATTTTGGCAGAGGGCTTGGGGATGGTCTGTGCAGCATGAGGAGTCATTATGGGCCTGAATATTTCATGGAAAGCCCATAATTTGCATCAAAAGGGAATCGTGACTTTGCTGTGATTTCACCTAAGATGAGTTAACTTAAATGCATGCAATCTGTAATTGCTCAAGATGAACTTGTTTTAATAACTGTGCAGATGACATGTTAGTCCTGGAAATGAAAGAAGTTTAGTTAAACCACAGTTATTAATCCTTGTTGAGCTAAATGCATTAGCTTGATAGTGTATTAAAAGGGTTTTGCTGCATTTGGGACAGAGCAACCATGTCTATCACACTATCCTTGCCTTGAACATAAATTGAACCATAGCAGCTTGGGGGTTTATCAGTGATATTCTACTTAACAGCATGTCAGCTGACTTGCAAGTATGTTAAATTATCATTGCATGCCAATTCATGCTGCTTCTTTAACGCTTTTCTTTGCAATGCCAGCAAGTGTCTTTATAGCAATTTTTTTAAGCTATCCATCTTTCTAGACTTATTTAAAGCAGTATATGATGAGCAGCAGTGTAGCACACCAGTAAAGCCATATTAAATCACTTCAGAAAAAGGTTGACAAGGAGAGCTTTGGCAGATAGTATAGTTTGGGTTGGTTTGAGGTTTTGCCCAAAGAATTTAAAAACTGTTACAAGCCCCTGCTCCTTCATGGGAAATGGCAATGTAGCCAATCTCCAGCAGTGTGGCAACAACTGTTTGTCATTTCTTCTGAGTTTAATCTACTGGAGGATTCATCATCTGTGGCAGAAGTCTGTAAATACACAGATCTATTGATCTACAGCTCATTTTCTGCAGAAATGTAGCGGGCAAAGATGTTTATTTCTCCTCCATGCTGGATGTAAAACATGTTGCTTTATCCTTCTACAGAGAGAAAGAAATTGAAGTTAGGGGGGTTTGGGAGCATTATTGAATAGCAGAGGTTAATAGGTTTGGAACATATGCTTTCCTTATTCTCCTTTCTTCTTTTCTATCAGCTGCACTCATCAATAAATAAATAAGCTAATTAAAAACCTGTTTCTAAGGGACAAAGCACAGATCCTTAAGATCTACCAAAATCTCAGTAAAAGATTTAGCCACTGGCTTAAAAAAAATGCAGGGGTTTATGGATGGCTGAAAGCCCTCAGTGACCATGGAGGTTTGTGGTCACAATGGGCGCCATGAGAAGCTAACACTATGGCTCCACAGCAGAAGCTGTTTGGGTAGTGGGCCATGACAAGACCCGCTGTGCAGAAAAAGTAAGATGGAAATTTTATTTACAAAAATGCCAAAAATTTTGTCTATATTTTTAACAATAATCCTCATATTTTGGAAATGTGTGTGAAAAAAATATTCAGAATCTAATTAAATGCACATAGGAAATTCTTTCTGATGTTCAACCAGGAGTGTATGAAGCGGGAGGAAGTGTATGTCTGCGTGCAGAAATGAGCTTATTATTAAATATTTTAACAAATTCCTAATGCATTTTACCATGTGCAGCGTTGGGTTTTATATTGAAAGGGACCTTGAAGCTCATCTAGAATGAAGTCAAACACTTCACTGATGTGTTTCTGTTCCATTTGGTGCTGTTCACAGCCAGTAGGATCTCATGTTCAAGTGCAGCTCAACATGTAGGTGGCTTTAATGCAATAAACTGTTCGCAATAAACAAATGGCTGCCAGTACACAGCTGGCTGCAGTCATCCTCACGAATCACAGAATTTGGTGAACAATAAGTTAGAGAAGGGAAGAATGCTTGTTTCTCAGCAAGTGACACTCACTGAAGAATTAAAAATGCTGGACAGCTTAAACCTATTTACGATACTTTTCTATTAAATGTTTTTGTTGGTCATTCAGGCTGTTTAAGCCTATGCAATGAATTAAAAATAGCTAATGTGAACAGTTGTGGAGAAGCTGTCACTGTTTTTTCACAGGAGTCAACACAGTAGAAGAGTTTCATTTTGCCTGCTTGGTTTCTTAAAAAATAAACAAATAAAAAGCAGTAGCAACCACAGAAGATGGAGGGGGTGATTGGTTCCTATTATTCTTCTTCGTAATATAAAGCCCTACAGCTTTGTGATTCAGTTCCATAATTTCCTTCCATTTAACCTAAGTGGTTGTTTTGGGAAAGATTCCTTTCCTTGAAGATTAATTCATGAGTGGGTTTAATATGTTCTTGCGGAAATGTATTGTTGGTTTCTTTTATAATCTTGGCAGAGTTTCATCAATTATATCTTGTTTTCTTTATTTAAGCTTTTCCAGGACTTAAGAATATCAGTGTTATCACCTGTTCCAGTAGTCTGCTTTCTGTAAAGTTCTAGGTATCCTTATTTAAAGGAATTAAGTTTGTATTTAAAAACAGGGTCGTGGTTTCCCTGCCTAGGTAAACATATTTTTGTCTTCCTGTTAATAACAATCCATCTGCTGTAGATGTTTAGAGTATGCTATAATGACACTTTTCCTCTTATCAAAAGGGAAGTGCAGTTCCCAAATTGAGGAATGCAAACCATTGCTCAGAGTGGTAGCTTATTCCATGGAACTGAAGCTCAAGAAGTGATTTGCTGTGCTGTTCAGCTGTAATCTGGCATTACAAAATACCTAAAGTGGGAATACAGTATTGTAGTGACATTGTTAGTAAATTGTGTACTGATTGCTATGAAAGGAAGTTTGATGCTCACCAGACTGCAGTGGTCAGAGGGTAGGATAGTGCCAGGGCAGGGCTCAGGGTCTCTTATGCTGGTTGGCAGCAAGTCAGGTAGGCTGGGATGTTCTGCTAGGAATGGAACAAGTTAGATGCCTACATCCATATTTCAGAAGTTGTTTGGTTTGTGGAAATGCTGCACACCAAAGCTTCAACTAATTTGAGACTGCCAATACAGTATTTTGAAATTCCCTTGCCTCCCAGTGTTTGTTAGGCTTCTGTTGCCCTTCAGCTTCTTAATTAAATGATAGTCATAGTTTTGAGTCATTTCTGATCAGGAAAAAGTGGATCATAAATATGTATAGGCTTACATATTTATGTAGTTATTTATAAATGGCATGCATATAGAGAACTGACTGACAAGATAGCTTTCATTAGTATAATTCCAATATAGTTCCTGCTATAAAATTGTCATTACACCAGCGTAGCCTCAGAATGGGATCATAGTTCTAACGGTCTTTATTAGCATACTGCTTTGTCTATAAAATAAAAAATCCACCACATTTCTAATAAAACCCTGGTTTATGTGAGTATTAAATACCTTCTGTTGAGTGATGTATCAATTAGGCAATGAATTACAAACTCGTGTAATTTGTTTGAAATAGTGCTAATTGCTACTGTTAAGGTCTTTATTGATGCTAAAGTCTTTAGATGTAGACTGAAGGGATAAACACCTCATATTACACAGATCAGTTTTCACATGGTAGTACCTTTCAGTTGCTGCTTACCAAGAGCCAGAGTATTTCTTCTCAAGTTTTCTCTTTGTCCTTTGTGCATCCTATACCTCTCTTCTCTTCATGTTACTGAAATAATGTACAGCTTCTTGAAAGCCATCTTACTCCTAGTGAGAACATGACACCTCTTCGAAATGATGAGCACTGGAAAATGCAAAGTATTTTCAGTCAAAATGCTGAAGGAAGTTGAAAAGTTTTTGTTTCTGAAAACAAACATCTCCTCCCCCCCACACACCAATTTTAGAATAGAAGCAAAGAAAATTCTGACCACAAAATGAAGATACAGATTCAAGAAAGTGAGGTTTTGGGACATTTTACTCATCTCAGTTTTATTTTTCTTTAAAATTTGGGTTTAGATTAAATTTCCATTTTACAGAGGTATTAATGACTGTGTGAAGAGTGCTACAATGACAAATAACTCCTGAAGGCTATGAATTTGTTTCTGCTGAAGGACTTACACTGTTTCCCAGCTATGTTCATATTTAACTAAAACCAACATTAGTTAATATCAGTATTTTCTATTGTTGTGTGACATGGTCATTGGTTAAAAGAGCCATTTATGAACAGGATGGACTTCTGCAATTAAAATGACAATTGAGATGGCAAATAATGTTACTGAACTCCAGTTTCCTCATCTGTGATGCTTGAAGTGTATTTCTTTCATCTTTGTGAGGTTATTTTAGTTTAACCAGTACTAAAGCCAGGTTGGACAGGGCTTGGAGCAACCTGGTCTAGTGGAAGGTGACCCTGCCCATGGCAGGGGGTTGGAACTGGATGAGCTTGAAGGTCCCTTCCAACCCAAAGCAGTCTGTCATCTTTGTAGTATATATATCATAGCAGAAATAACAAGGAGGCCCCAGCTGGTTTTGAATTCTCTCCCATAACGCATAACTCGTATCTACATGTAAGTGATACTGCAGAGAGACATTCTGGGCTGCAGCAAATTGACAAAGAAAAGTTCCAGATTCACATCTTGCAAGACCCCACTTCTTTTGGACCTGCAGAGAACTATTTGTCTGCAACTCTGCTGCTGAAGGCTGCGCTGAGTCACACATCAAATGCAGGCTTTGTCCCCTCTTGGCTGACTAGGCTCGTATCAATTATTTTTTCCACCTGTATTACTTAATGATACACCAACTTTTTCTACAAAGTGTGCATGACTCAAGGCTGTTACCCCTGAACTGTTCTCTGAATCACAGCTTGGAGGCTTGGAAGGGATTTATTAAGGGAGGTGTTTGGGAAGACCAGATTGCACGGTACTTGTAGTATTTGGTTCAATTCTTAAGATGGCAGTTTTGTTTAAACAGCTTTGTTATTAATACATAGAAGGGTTAATCTGAAAACTTTGAGGGATTCAAGTCAACACACTGAAATTCAAATTTTCAATTAAACCTCTTGGAACCCCAAAATAAGTTTGAGAATTATATGGGTCCTTTTCCTTCTTAGTTAATTTGAATGAATCCAGAAACACTATGTATTAAGCCTTCCATTCCTTATTTTTCAGCGTTTCTAATTAGAACTAATAAGCTGAAGAGAACTAAAGGAGGAGCTGGATTTTTTATGTTGCTTTACTTATTTATTTGCATAAATTAAAAAATAGTAGGAATTAAGCACCCTGATAATCTCCACATGCTCTTAATTTTTAGGTGCTTTGAATAGCAGAGTTTGGGATTTCTTTTGTTTTTCTTCTATCAGAAAAAAAAGTATGTAATTTAAACTAGATCACCATGACTTTTAAATAAGAGGTAGAAACTTGTACAAGCCTACATTGCTCATATACTGCAAACTGTTTCCCTGCAGGTTTTTCTTGTCTTGTCGTAAAAAGATGGATTTAATGACTTAGCATAAGAAGAGGGAAAGAAAGGAAAGACAAAGGAAAGAAAACCAGCAGTATTGGGGGTTACTGTCACTTTAGATGCTGAACCCTTTAGGGGTTTACAAAGAAGGATATTGATCAGGGTTTTGTATTCAGTGTGAATATTGCTGTTTAAAGAATCATAGAATCATAGAGTAGTTAGGGTTGGAAAGGAACTTAACATCATCCAGTTCCAACCCCCCTGCACAAGCAGGGACACCTCACACTAAACCATGCCACCCAAAGCTTCATCCAACCAGATTTTGGAACACTACCAGGTATGGAGCATTCACAGCTTCCCTGGGCAACCCATTCCAGTGCCTCACCACCCTAACAGGAAAGAATTTCTTCCTTATATCCAATCTAAACCTCCCCTGTTTAAGTTTGAACCTGTTACCCCTTGTCCTGTCACTACAGTCCCTAATGAAGAGTCCCTCCCCAGCATCCCTATAGGCCCCCTTCAGCTACTGGAAGGCTGCTATGAGGTCTCCATGCAGCCTTCTCCTCTCCAGGCTGAACAGTCCCAACTTTCTCAGCCTGTCTTTGTATGGGAGATGCTCCCTCAAAAAGCTCAAAACTTCAGGGTCTAAAACCAGCATTAGGGTTGCAACTTCAGTAATAAAATGCACACAGCCTCATCCTTCTGTGTTTGTGGGGTTTTAATAGTTCCAAATGATGATAACATGCTTGGATAAGGGTTTATCATGATTATTCAAATCATGAGAGTCTCTTGCATCTTTGCAAGGAGCTTATGTAGCTAGCACTATATTGTATTTAAAGTAGACCTTACAAACCAGATTTTCCTGTTTTTTCAGGGTTTGCCACCTAGTTTACTGTCAAGCCCTTCTCTGCAGTAACACAGCTTTGATGTTTCAGGTCAAACATGAGTAGAGTACACTTTTGAGGTGGCAGTATGTCTATGATGAGGCTGTACATCACCTAGCCGCTGCTTTGTACCTGCCTCAACTTGACTCCACAGACAAGTTGTGTCCTCCAGACTACTTCCAGAACTAGTCAGCTGTAGTCTGGGGACAATAGGTGTATATGAACAGCATTCACCTGGAGAGTTGTGATATATATGAAACTCCTGGTGATGATCCTCTGTTGGCAGAATGGTGGGAACCGTGTCTTTACTGTGTTTTTTATGGCTGTGTTTAAGGGGAATTCCCTATGTAGCTGCTTATATAATTTTAAAGGTCATGTCAGCTGAAGGCAGCATCAACTTGTATAATAATCCAATATTAACTGTCATTGAAATATGTCTGGAGTTCCTAGGAATCTGGGTCTAATTTGCTGGAGCCTGTACATGAGCCTGAAAGCTGAAGAGGTAAAGAAACAGATGCATCTAACTGTGGACTGTATGTTGAAAAAGCAAGGATGAAGTAGTCAAGTACATAGTGACTAAAATCCACTCGATGCTAGAGAAGACCAAGTCTGATTATAACAGGGATGTTGAGAACAAATCAGTCAAAAAGGAAAGTAGGAGGAGAAAGGTTTGGAATGGCCAGCAGTAATCTGCACTGTTTGTACTTGCTATTCTGTGAACAAGTACTTCATGCATTGCTTTGGCTGGTGCTCCATGGAATAACCCATCCCTGCTGGGATGTGAAAATATTGAAGTCATCACTAGCTTTCAATCTGTATGTATCCAGAAGGCTGAGAACACTTGGTTGTTTTGTATTGTTCTTATTCAGTAGAGTAAATTTGTACTCTCTGATGTTATTTTGAAATCTTGGATCCTATCAGATTTTGGGGATTTGGAATTGCCTTAAATAACTGGGACACAGGCATTCCTAAAACTCCAGAGACTAACAAGCCAAGGAGTAAAAATTAGTTCAGATACACAGCGGAGCCTCATTTAATTTTAATCTAAGCTTCCACGGAATTATTTAGTTATTTTGGGAATGTAAGGCTCCTCTGCTTTAAAAAAAAAAATAAGGAAAAAGTTTGGACAAGTTTTCACTTGGCAAAATTTGAAACTTCAGTTTTGAAGGAGTAAAAATAAAATGTAGTTGGTTTATTACATATTCTACTACTTCAAAAATTTTACTCTCTGCTATAAGTAAGTTAAGGAAAAGAGGGCAAAAACCTCACTATGGTTTCTGGTGGATTCTATCTATCATAGTAATATGCCCAGAGTAGAGCAGCTCTTTCACAGGAGGGCTTATTCACACATGGAGGGATGACTAAGTGTACAGCAAGATGTATAGACATGTAATACTACACTAAAAGAGAATATTCCACCTTTTGCTCACCCCTTCAGTCAGACCTTGAGGTGTGCAGTCACTCAAGAGGCAGCTGTAGTGCGTAAGAAAATTGAACCAACCATGTAGGAACTCTCCAGCCCTAGGCAAGACTGGATCCAGGTAACGTCTCCACAAATGCATGCCACATATGTGCAAAGAGGCTTGAAAAATGACAGCTGTTATTTAGAAACCTGAAGTTACCTGCTTCTGGGTACACTGACAAGGACTGATGGATGCTCAGCAGGATGGTCTTGCTGGCTGTACTAGAGCCTTGTGAGGAACTCTGAAGATAAAAAGGATATTCACAGGCTTTTGTGATGCTCTTAAAGCAGTTTTCCTTCCTATTATGTTACATTGGCCCCATCTGATATAAATGGAATAATATTAAACTAATTAATGTCATGAAGCTTTTAACCTCTTTACTGGGCTTGGAGCTCCTTGGGGAAAAAGTGTTATGTAAAGGCAAAAATCTCTTCATACTAATACTTTCATATGCCAGACTAATTTTGAAGTTAGTCTTTGCTATGTCTTCCATAGGTCAGACCTTTTTTTGAGCCAATTCAGGGGTTTTCTACTCAGCTTTATTTCTTTTTCAAATTGTCATACACCAATCTGCTGGATACATCCCTATTTGTATGTCTGGAAACAGTGTTGGAAAATAATGTTCTCAGTGTTTTGAAACTGTCTACATGTGTTCAGAAGTTAACCCTTCTATTCATATTGAGCTAATGAATTATCATTTTGTAATGAACTTATTTTATGTTTTTCCATTATGTTCCATCTTGGCACAACTAAATTTTTTATGCTTTATGGTACCATCGAGTGCTGCATTTTCTTTTCAGGAATACTGGTTTTAAGGATTTACTTTTTTTTCCAAGTCAGCAAATCTATTTCTATTACCTGCCAAAAATTATTCAAAGTGAAATATTTTTAATGGTTAAATTCATGTGTCATTATTCAGCCTGAATATTTGCTCTGGTATTTCCTTCAGAAATTCAGGAATGAGGTTCCCTTGTGGTGAAGGCAGTGGAGCATTGCTGTGGAGAGCTGAACTCCTATTTCAAGGCAGATTGTTTTCAATGCAGTGTGGGAAAACTGTCTACTCTCTCTCCATCTTACTTTGCAGCCTTTCGGAGCCAAGCCTGTAAGAGTTGTAACTCTGTAAGACCAGTAATAGTTTGGTGAATAAGGGAAGAACTATCTATCTACTCTGTCTTGGCAGAAGAGCTAGAAATTACTCAGTGAATATTAAGACAGTAAGCTGCAGGAAAAGTAAATGAACTAGCCTTTTACACAGGATGATCTCTGTTCTGATGAACACCCTCAGGTGAGCAGAAGCCTCCCATTCCTCACACCCGTGCCAGCTTTGGCAGGCACATTATGGTTATTTGTAGTGCAGGGTGCAAGTGACAAGGAAATGCCTAAGAAATGATGGAATTCCATGGCATGTCAGTAGCTTTTTTTTTTTTTCTCCTTAGCCCAAAATAGAATCTCTCAGAAGAGGGTGAATACTGTTGGTGTGATGTGGGTAGGTATCTCATGACTGGCTACTGGATTAAGCACTTTTCCTTTATGCAAGTCTGAAAACCAGAAATACTAAAGCCTTTCACCCTGTAAGCAGGGTGAAAACAGCGTTTTCACACTGCTTAAAAGTGTAACCATACTGAAGGTTAAGTCCTTTCCAGGAATTGGTTTCAGTTGTTCAAGAGGTGCTTTCTCATAGGCAATCTGTAAAAACGTACGCACATTACTATGGGGCTTCCTTCCCTGTTTTCTTTTGATTATTAATCCTAGCACAAGCTATGCTTAGGTGTTTGGTTTCCTTGCCTTACCTTATCCAAAGTGGCATTTCATTTATATGGGTATTGGCAAGCAAACATATACCATTCTGAAAGAATTCATTAAATAGGGACATGTTAGTTTGCAGGTTTAATCCATATGATATTTATTGCCTGTGACAGGAAGCCAACACACTATTCAATGGACTTTTCCATCCATCTGTTTATCCATCTGTTACTTGAAAAATAGATTACTTTTTTTTTACGCCCCCCCAAAAAGCATTGTTCTAGCAGGCCGGTGAGATAAAGATATGATGATGTCTAGAACTCGTTGTAATGGGACCATCTGAAATAGAGAATCATAGAATCGTAGAATGGGTTGGGTTAGAAAGGACCTTAAGATCACCTGGTTCCAATCTCCCTGCCACAGGTGGAGACACCTTCCACTGTACCAGGTTGCTCCAAGCCCTGTCCAACCTGGCCTTGTTAGTATCTTAATATGAAATAATACTAATAAGTGGTGTGCCTCTGATCCCCACACTGATATAATTGTTACTAAAATAAACTCACAATGAACAAGATAAATTTACTATTGGGGGGG
>NDXB01002248.1:0-31892 GCA_002631895.1 Agapornis roseicollis | reverse complement strand
GGGAGAATCACCCCTGCTGACCAGCTGGTGATGCTGTGTCTGATGTACTCCAGGATGGGGTTTGCTCTTTTGGTGCACGCTGCTGACTCACAGAGAGCACCTCCCCATTTGGTATCTTCAGCAGACTTGCTAATGGTGCATACAACTCATGCATACACATTGGTGATAAATATATTGAACACGTCAATGTGTACGTGACTTTCCCCTTATTTCTCATACTGAGCTACTGTGTTTCTATGGTACCAAGAATGTCATCAAACATTTTCATTCCCAAACGCATTGTTTCCAGTGCATGTTGTTTGAAGTCCCTTATAATTTTGGTGGTCTTCTGCAGAACAAGGACATGCATGTTTTAACAGGAAAGCATTTGCTTTTCCCAGTCTTTCCCCCTTTGATAGTCAATCACTTCAAGAGATGCATTTTTCCAGTGAAAAGAAGTAGGTTTTGAGTGAAGATTAAGGAGAAGAAATGAAAAAAAAAAAATTACAAAAACTAAGAATATTGGTATCAGAACAGAACTGATTAAATGGGTCCAACTGAAGAAATAAGTGAGGAAGGCCATTAGAGATCTAAAAACAAAAGTTAATAATGGAAGAAAAGGTGGTAATACAGTCAACTACAAACTACAAGAATAGTGTAAGGAAATTAAAAAATAGGCTCTATTTGATGCAGAGAGAAGACCCAATCCAGTACGTGCTTTGCCACACATGCAGCAAAACTGCTCCACAATAACACAGAAGAAATAAAGCAGTGGCAGCTGATGGAGGGGGTTGAGACTAAAATGGTTAGAGGCAGATGGGCTAAAGTGTTAATTAATGTTATGTGAGATGTCATTGCAAATGGGATCAGAGGAAAGGTGAAGGGAAAGATTAAGAGAACAGACTGACCTACTTCACAAACAAAACTGTGCATCTAGTGTCTGTGCCTTGCTCCCCTGCCTTGCTCCCATCCCTAGCAGTGTTCAAGGCCAGGTCAGGCAGAGTCTTGGGCAACATGGTCTAGTGTGAGGTGTCCCTGCCCATGGGAGGGATTAGAACTGGGTGATCGTAAGGTCCTTTCCAACCCAAACTGTTCTATGTTTCTATGTGAATGAAGAGCAAGGTGATAGATGAGGTGTGAGGACACTTCTCCAAACACCTAGAAATCAAAATGAATGCTGCATGGCCCATAAAAACTTGACATTTCATGCAGAAAATCAACAGACCCATCTGGGCTGATACTTGCATCTCTGTGCTCACAGCAGAAGACTCTGCTGTGTCATCAGCAACAAATCCCATTTGGAAAAGCAGAGTTTCACCTTGCTGTGATAAGCGCGAAGTGAAAATTGTGATGTTTCAGCCACTTCAGCTTTCTATTGCCAAAGAATGCACTTCAAGATGATTTTGAGACAAATAAATACAAAAGATGCAGCAAAGTTGCCATGGCAGCAAAATCCTGTGTAAAATCTCTGCTACTGCATAAGAAAGTGGTGGTTAGAAACACAATCAGGACTATCTCATTAATAAATTAGAAGTAAATACTTCTGGGGGTAAAGAAGTGGAACATTTCAGAGTAGGCAGAGGAGAAGGGAGAAGAGAGATTCAATTTGTCCCGAGCCACTGGGGGGCTGCAAAGAAGAAATGAGCTATTGAAGATCTCTGAGGTACGGATTCCCTCTGAGGAAGGCAACCTGAGAAGGAGGTTGTAAAGGAAGACCTGGTGAGGTCTCTTAAAGAGTGTATATGGGAAATACTTCAGAAGAGGAGGAGAGGAACATTTCAGATGCAATTTTTGTGTGAGGAGATCATGTGCCTTCTTGCTTTCTTGCTTCCATTTCTTAGGAATCTTGCAGCTGCTGCCAAGGGTGATTTCAGGACAATAGAAGCAGGATCAGCATTCCTCATATGGCAGTGGTAAATCATAAACCAGGATGCTGGATGCTTGAAATAATGTCCCCAGCATGTTCTCCAGCATATCCAAAAAGTGTAAGATGTGCCAATTTATAAACAATGTGACTGGTTTAGAGCTCCTATTACAAGAGTAGCTAGGGCTGAAGAGTTTCCCAAGGAGCAGTGAAGTAGAGTGAGAGAAAACAGACCTGAAAGCCAAGGGCTTGGAACAGAGTCCACACAAAAAACATCCACTACCCCCTGCTGGTTTATATATTGTCCCTGAGGAATAATCCTGCTAGAAATGTCACCCACACACCAGAAAAGAACAGAAGACTTAAAATAACTTATTTCCTGGGAAAAGCCTCCTGGAGTTCTGGAAGTGTAGGCAAGTTCTGGAGTTCCCGAGACAAATGCTTCCAAATACCCACCCAACACCCAGGCATGCCAAATTCCCATGTACACATCAGCGTGAATACGATTCAATTCGAGAAAGTTTGGTCAAGAAACTTTCCAAAGGCCTGGAATGAAAACCACAGCAATTCTGGAGAGAACTGTTCTAGCAAATCAAAGGCGGTTGCTAACAGAGAAGAATATGTGGGTTGATGTCCTTTACAAGATCTGCTGCTTTTATGAAGTTTGCTGTTTCAAAGACTCCTTTGTCTTAGTCAAATAAAGGTTTATCTTGCTTAGACAAAGGCTTTTCTGAAGTCATGTTTGTGTTTTACTATTAATTTCTGCTAAAGACCATGTAGCTTTCCTTATGGGGTAGGTTTGTTCCTGTTTCTTGAATTATCTGGGCTGGATTTTTTAGTTACAGCAGCTATATGGGAGCTGGGGACAACAGTATAAGCATTAAACTGAATGGCTTCTCTCAATACCCGGCATCCATGATCCATGACTCACACATGCATTTTTCATTAGGAAATCAAAGCCAAGAGTACGTCAAGGGCCTGGTAGGCAAACTAATAACAAGCATTTTTTACTGCAGTCATGTGCTAGATACAATTTTCACTGCTAAAGGAAAGAATAAGAGAAACACCACAACACTTAACAAAATCTTCAAGTCTCTATATGTACTTCACAAAGAGAAGAGGCTACTGTTTAGTCCTATTCCTCCATATGGATATGCTGGGAGCTGCCTGTCCTGCTGTACTCTCTGACTTGGGATGCTGGATGGCTCTCCTGACTTCTCCCAGAGCAGGAGCCCTCATTCCCAGTAGGAAAGAACAGCTATCTACATGGACCATATTCCCATTTGGTGATGGGTAGCCCATGGACTTCCCATCTGCACTGTGTTTGTAGACGTTACGTGAGCAGAAAGAATCAGGGCTACCCAGTAACTCCAGCAAGGACCACTTGGCAGCTTTTTCCACCATCAGCTTAGGGTCTGGCATCCAAACTGGGAGATGAATGTTGCTCTTTTCTTCCCAGGGCTTCATTCCAAGACAGAGGAGTCAATTTGAGCTCTTTAATGTCAGGAGGACCATACAGCTATTCATCATTATTTTGTTTCCTAAGAGCCCATGACCCTTAGCACCTCCATTTGGGCTGCAGGTTGAGAAGAAGTGGGGCTGCGAGGCAAACCCTGGTTTAATTTTGCCTCACATCCAGCCATGGTGCAAGCTTCATCCTGACAGGGATGGGCTTTGGCTCACCCTTTGGGTACTGTTTAGGAGAAGAATTCTCCAGCCTGAAGTAATTTGGATTCACAGCCTTTTGAGGAATAAAAGGAAGAGGTTCACCACACAACAAAGAAGTCTTTGTGTGCTCAGGAACAAGTAATTGTGTTCGCTTTCAAGAGAGCTAAAAAAAGGTGGGGAACTTCTCTATCTCTTGTGTTCTTCTTTCTGACACCTATGCTTCCTTGGGTGAGTAGTGTTAGTTACTCACTTCCTCTTTTCCCACTTGTAGCTAAGAAAAGGAGGTTTACTGTTAAATGTGAGATTTGCTATTATGTGTGAGGTGCCTTGTTCCCTCAATTTTCACAGTCCTCATAGCAATACTTTGTTTTTCTTCCTCGGGTTTAAACTATGTAATCACCAACTGCATCTCTGTGACTGAAGTAATCATCCTGTTTTGGGGTGTGTTTTCAGCAGTTAATGCCTCTGTCCTACTCAACATTATGTACTTGCTAATTTAGTCCCGCACTCTTCTGCATTCCTGCCCCAAATGACAGATCAACCCTCCTGGTAAGTTGTGGGATGCCCCATGACCTTTCTTCAACCTTTTACTATGTACATTATCACTTGATCAAGATTTAAACTTTCCATTTGCTCATTAGCTCCAGGAGGCCCTTGTAGAACAAAACCACTTAGTGTAGTTAGGAGGTAGAAACACTATTGCAGTGGTCTGTATCGCTACCCCTGAAGGAACTGCTGTTTGCCATCTGAGTCACTAACTGGCCACACTGGACCTCCTAAATGGCTTTACTTAAGAAATAAAATGCATCTCTTCATCCAGCTTCAGGGAGGAATTGGGCACATTGTGGTCCAGGACTGATATACAGGATACTGCAGGAGTCAAAGGTGGAAGTTACAGCTGAGGACAACTAGTACAGAGCTGCTTCCCCTTTACTGGGCGAGATCCACACCAAACCTCCTCAAAGAAACCAGGCTCTCACAATAATGAATAGAAAACTCTGCTTAAAAAATTAGACTACAATACAGTCAGGAAAGAAAGAATACTGCAACAAAAAAAAAAGAGAAAGCATTCATTCAGAACAGCATTACGCAATCTCTGACCATGTACTTAGTAAATGAGAACTAAAACAAATGGTTATGTTCCACAGCTCTGAATATTACCTGTTGGTCACTATGAAAGTGCCAAACTATAAAGGATGAAACCCAAACCAAGTTTGGAAATTAACCCCCAAAGAACACCTGAAAGTACTTGCAGAGGAAAACGTCAGTGTGAATCCAGTGCTAAAAGCATCATCTTAGATCCCTTTTTTCACATTTTCTTTTTTTTTTTTTTCTTAATAGAATACTCTTAATTTGCATAAAGCAAATACATGACTTTTAGTAAGAAATTACCTTAACCTGTGTAAAGCAGAGATAGCTGTGGGCTGTTTATAGGCAGGCTGATTTGCAAAACCTTCCCCAAAGGACGCTGCAGCACACTGCTGATTTCCAGTGTTCTTCGGTACATTTCAGTAACCTGACTTCCAGCCTCATTTTAACCCTTCTCCATTTCTTGCATGCTGATTTCAGATGCTTTAAGGTGGCCCCATGCCATTTAATATAGTAAGTCCTAAAGTCAACAATAGAAATAAAGAGTATCAGACCCCACAGGCATGGCAAATTTCTGTATACTTGGGCTAAATACAAGACTTGTGGGACACCTCCTACCTTTGGAGCAAGCATGGCCCACTGTGATGCTTTGGGAAGTGCCAGACTGATTATGAATATGCTACAGAAATGCTCAGATTTCTACTCCTAAAGGCAATTGTTACGATAATGCCCAGGCAAGTGTAAAAAGAAAGAGTAATATTCAAAATATACCCAGGTAACTTTTTCTGGATAAAAAGAGAGGAAACATTGACAAATGGTAATTTTGTGGAATTCTCTTTCCAGCTGCTATTTCAAAATCTTTACCTGTCTCACCACTGGATATACACTTACCAAAAGCAGCTCCCAGATCTAGATCCAGCCATGATGAGAGGTTGCAGGGGGAGCACAGCCACATTCCTGCCAATGATTTACCACCCTGGAATGGAAGCTCTGCAGACACTGGTGCCTTTGCAGGTCTTCAGCATGTCAAAGACTCCCTTTATTTCCTTCAAAAAGAGGAAATAGGGAGGAGAAATTCAGATGTAGGCATGCAACTTTGCTCAATGCTCAGGAATGGCTTTTAATACTTTTAACTCTTTACTCCTGCCCAACCTACACCAAAGCATCCACAGTGACCTGCAACCTGTGCCCACCCAAGCACCCCTGGGACAATCCAAGGCACTGAGGTTTACACTGCCCCAGGGTCAGAAAAGCTGAAATGCGGTATAAAGCTTTGTTCAGTGATCTTTGCCAGCTGTGCTGCAGGTATTGCCTGGGATAATACCTCATCCAGACTACTCACTTCCCAGAGCCAAAGCAAGCCTGGCGTGTAGGACTGCCACAGTGTAAAATATGAGGTACAACTAATTTGTAATTAAGAGGATCCCTGAAAGACAAATGATAGGAAACCTGTGAGCAGCTCCTTTGTGGCTCCCTTGCATAGGTTCCCACAGAACCTGGGCACAGCTGAGAATTCAGCCCAAAGAATTACTTAAATTAATGGCAAATCTCTGTTCATGGGAACAGTAGAGCTGCTCTGTGAGGTCCACTCCTGCAGATGGCTTTAAAGGTAAATGCTGTAATTACAGTTTTAGAAGAAAAGGCAAAATATCACTGAAACGTCATGCTCTGTACTCACCACAGACAAACTAGAACTTGACCTTTAAAAGGCTTTACTCTTCTACACTTGCATGGCTGTCATTGACATACATCTAAAATTGAAAAAAATGAAATTACATCATTTTATAAATTCACTTTCCCCTCCCCCCCTTTTTAGTGGACAGAAAGTCATTGGCAGCATGGAACAAGACTTCCCATGTAGAAGTAACATGGAAAGATAAATCCTGTTACTGCACCATCCCAGGAACTTCAGTTTGTTGCAGAAATGATTTTTCAGATAGTCTTTATTAGTGAAAAGAACTGTCCTGAATGATACAGCATTGAACCATCTTATTTCCTCATGGGGATGAGGCAATTCACAGAACAATAAAAAGTGAATATGCTGGAGGGAGGGAGCAGATGAAAATAACAGAGAAGCTAATATACAAATTGATATATATTAACAGTAGATGGCTACAGGGGGAGTGTAAGGACAAGGCAGGGGAGGAGGATGCTCAGAAAGGCCAACTCCAGCCCCACCAAGCCAATTTCCTGAGTGCTCTGAGCACTGGGCAGCTTCTTGAGGCTATTTCTGAACACGGAGTTTATTTGGGTACCCCTCTGACCTTCATCATATCCCTGCTTCTGCAGGGGGATCCACATGGGTTGGGTGGTTGGGCTGAAATTGGCTTATGTGAGTACTCCTCAAAGTTAAAAGAGAAAGGGAGAAGGGTGCACAGGGGTATTTCTGGGGAAAGGGAAAATCACCAAAGCCCCTGGTGCTCTGTAATGGATTGGATCACACCATCTGGGTTGCAGCTGCCCTTTTCAGATGAAAATGTACTTTTGTGAGGTAACTCAGATGTGTGATAGCTTTATTTGGTCCCTTCCAGGAAAGATGAACACACTGACAAAGTGAGGATCTGAACCCGGCCCCCAAATTTCAGGAAAAAGGCTTCAAATCCCTTCAGCAATGGGTTCAGCCCGGCACATTTGGCAGCCTGGGGAGCAAACCCTAGGAAGGAGCACTCCCTGTTCATTATTAGGGACTATGTAGACATTCTGCTGATGCAGAATAGCATTTTCATTCCACTTTTTTTGGATGTAGAGCTTTTTTTGATGAGACACTGAAGATTGAATTCCCATGTGCTATGTGGGAATGAAAGCTCCTTTTGCATTTCCCATTGGAGTCAAGACTCTGGCTTGGTGTCAAAACATCCCTTCTTCTTTGAGACATGCTATGCCAGTAAGGAACTTATAATAAGTACAATATAATATATGCCAGTAAGTAATATAGTCTGCTGTAAACTTCAGAGTGTGCCTAGAGGTAATCCCCGCTACTGCCACTGTAAATTCAGGCACTTGGAAAGATGGGGTTTTTAATAGAGCTATTCTCTTTCTTTGTGTATTTATACTGCATTAGGGCATACAGAGATGCTGTCCAAGTCTTCCCCTCACCCTAGATTTACTTTTGACCTATGAAGCTGAGGCCAGATGCTGTGCAGGGGGAAGATGTGGAAGCAGCTGTGGGGTGAAACATGAGAGCTCTGCTGCATCGGATCCCACACCAGGGCTGCCTTTGTTGTAAAACTAATGATGAAACCCAATCTCTGAGTTTTCCTTCAGGCTGAAGGTGGCTCATTCCAAAGGACATCTCTTTACTTGAGTTTGAGACTGAAAATAGGGAAATCAATTTATTCCTGAATCAAAGCAGTCACTCCACTCTACTTTTATAAATGCTGTCCTATGACTCCAAGTACCTGTTTTTCTTTGTCCTTTAGTTTTCCTCAGTTTGGGTTTGGAATAAGGTTATGAAGTATTACAACAAAAAATGGGAGGTGGGGGGTAATAGGAAATGTGCTTATCATTAATGTTTGAAGGAGCCATTGATTTCCACCTCCTGTGGTCTACTGATGTTTTGTAAAGTATGTTTTATTTTTGTAAAAGTATTTACATAAGGTCTACCCTGTAAGCAAATTGTCTGCTGGTCTACCATTCATCATTCAAATTGCTGGGTAGTCCTGCTGCAGTGCTGCAGGCAGCTTACAGTACTTGCATTGTTCTGTATCCACATAAAAATTAAGCTTTCTAAAGTAACCTAGATACCTGATAAACCTGGTGTTTATTTACAGTGCTGATTATACAGTGTCCAAAAACCACATTCCTGGGAGGTCACGTCTGTAACACTTTAATAGACATCAGGCAGAGAGACTTCTTGAGGTGTATCAGCAGACAGGTTTTACAGAATTGTTCCCTGAAGAGCTCACTATATGTAATTATCCTCAAACCAATCCTAATGTAGGTAAAACTCAGCATCTCAGTGGTTTATGTGGATTTTACTTAACACCGAGTTTTCATCTGAGCATGTGTGGGTACAAGATGGGTGTTTTGCAGCTAAGCAGGAATAACAGAATCCTAGCATGGTTTGGGAAGGGACCTTAAATCTCATCCAGTTCCAACCACCTGCCACAGGCAGGGACACCTTCCACTGGAACAAGTTGTTCCAAGCCCCTGTGTCCAACCTGGCCTTGAACACTGCCAGGGATGGGGCAGCCACAGCTTCTCTGGGCACCCTGTGCCAGTGCCTCAGCGCCCTCACAGTGAAGAACTTACGTCTAATATTTAAACTAAATCTCCCCTCTTTCACCTTAAAACTATTGCCCTTTACTCTTTTCCTACAGGCCCTGTCCAAAGCCCCTCTCCAGGTTTCCTGCTGCCCCTTCAAGCACTGGAGCTGCTCTCAGGTCTCCCCTTAAGGGGCCTTCTCTTCTCCAGGCTGACCCAGCCCAGCTCTCTCAGCCTGGCTCCAGAGCAGAGCTACTCCAGCTCTCAGAGCACCTCTGTGGCCTCCTCTGGACTCACTCAAGCAGGTCCATGTCCTTCCTGTGCTGCCTGTCCCAGAGCTGAACACAGCGCTGGAGGTGGGGTCTCAGCAGAGCAGAGTACAGGGGAGAACCACCTCACTTGACCTGCTGCTCACTCCTTTTGGTGCAGCTGAGCACTGGTTCCTGGAACGCGGGCGCACACTGCTAGCTCATGTTCCAACCCCTGACACGTGCAGAGACACCTTCCCCTGCACCAGGATGCCGGAAGCCGCAGGTGACATCGGGACACCTCCACAGGGACTCCATGGAGCTCACAGATCCATCGGGAGCGCGGCGCAGGACCAGCCATGATCGGATACGGCGGGCACGTTACAGACCTATTATGGCGGGGGGACGGAAAACAGCGCCCCCAGCGGCCGGGGCCGTGACCCTAGCGGCCTCCCTTTCCTCCGGCCACCGTCCCGCCTCCTCCGGGCACTCCCGCTCTAGGCCAATAAGAGCAGAGAGCGCTTATGACTGACAGCTATTCTGCCCAATAAGAATGGGCGCGGCGGGGCGGTGGAGCCTAGAATGGCCGGCGGCCGCGGTGGAGCGGACAGGCATTGCGCTGTGGGCGGGGTCAGTTACGTGCGCCGGATACCACCGCCCGCGCTGCTGTGGACCCCCGAGGAGAGACGCCGGGAAGCGGTGCGGCTGCTGCCGCGGGCTCCAGTGGCGGACGGGAGGCGACCGGAGCCATGTTGGGCAGCGGTGCCAGGGCGGCCAAGCCCTCCTTCGTGTCCTACATTAGCCCGGAGGTGCGGGGTCGGCTGGCGCGGCCGCCCCTGAGGGGTGCCGGGAGGGAAGGGGCCGCGGGTGAGGAGAGGAGGGCGCGGAGCTGTCAGGCTGCCGCTGCCCCGAGGGGTTCTCCGTGCCCCGGCGGAGGTCCCGTCAGGGCGCCGGGAGCTGCCGTGAGCGGCCCGGCTGGCCGGGGGGAGCTGCCCGGGTGTGCAGCGGGAGTTTTCCGTAGGGAGTTGTGAACAGCTGCTTGGGATGGGAATGTGGTTGGAGCAGGGCTGCTGTTCGCGTTGTTCGGTGTGCTGTTTCCCCAGGAGCGAGGGGGAAGTGTCTTGTTTCTCCGGAAAGCTTAAAAGATGTAGTCGGCTGGTTGTTTTTATGGTAGTTCACTTGAATAGTTTTGGTAAGCAGCAACCACATGTCATCGTGACTGTTCGTCGTGTAAGGTGGCACTCTCCAAACCTGTTTTTCTTACTGTCCCTTAACATAATTTCATGCCCAGTGTGTGCTCTGTGTAAAGTCTTCGTTTTCACTAAAGCCCTGCGTGTCATTCTTTAACAGCTCGATGCTGAACTCTTGGCTGTGCATATCGTTCCCACTGTTCTTCCTGTTGTCCTTTCACTTATTTATTGAAACTTACATTGGCAGTTTGACTAAAGTGGTTTTGGACTCGATTTATTGAGGTCATGTTGTTAGCAGATGGTATTAGATCAGTATTGTTACTCAGTATTCCTTCATTCTTAATTCCTGGCAAACAGCTGTTTTCTAGGAAGACAAATCTGCATGAAAAGTTGCCATTTGTGGGGTTGCTTTTATCCCTTTCCTAGTTATTTGTAGTCTGTGTTAAGCTGGTTCTTAGTTGTTCAGTTCTCTTGACAGCCTCCTAATGAGGAGTTATTTTGGCTACCTTGTTAACTAGTACAGTTTGTCACTGATAGGACCTTGGAGAACCTGAGGCTTTTGTTTTTCACTGAGTCTGAAATAACAGTGTAGAGTTGCTTTGTTGTTCAAAACTTATGTCCTTTGATAGCAACTCTGGTTTTATATGTTGTTCCGGCCTGGTGATTGTTTCATTAGTTTACTTTTAAAGTTTTCTATCTTCCTTGCATTTCCCAGTGAAAGTGGATGTAAATGATAGCTACAGGTATTTCTGGAGTGAGCAAACAGTTCTGTGTAAAGTCAGCCTTTCGCCTTAAGAAAGTACGTTGCACAAGTATGCAAAAATGTATGTGCTCAAGGAACTTGATTTTGTGAAAGTAAGAGCTTCTCTTTTGGCCTTACTGAAAGAGACTTCACCGTTTAAACAGGCTGGAGGATTAAAGCTTGCTGCAAAAAATGGCCAGTGGGAAAAGGTACAAATCAAATAGATGTGTAGTGCAGTAAGATACTGAATAATGGGGAACCTTAACTTGATTGTAACTTCAGTAATGTATCTCTTCAAATATGATCCTGATGACTGCTGGAAGAATAAGAAAGGCATTAAGTGTTGAAAGATGAAGCTCTTAGTGAAGTGTCCTTATGCACTAGAGCTTGCAGTCATTCACTCTGTGTGTGTTCATGCTGCTTTTAACAGTCTCCTTTATACACTTAAATTTAAGAATTTCATGGACTCTTGCAGTGGAAGCTTTGAAATATAGACTTGACTTCTAGCACAGAATTGGTGTCTTTCTTGAACCTTCAAAAGCTAGGTGAAACTGAGGGCTGATGACAGTAACAAGTAAAGCATGTTTTAAGTCTTTTCTCTGTTGGGTGTCCTCTTTTTGACAGCCTGTGACTGCCTTAATGGGATGGTTACAGAAAGCTGAAGACTAGTGAGTTTTATGAGGATTGAAAACAAAGCTTTAGATGTGTGATGAAACGTGTGAGGCTACTTGGGGATCTGGAAGAAGCATGTTGATTAGATATCCTAAAATAAACAGAAGTGAGCACCTCGTAAGGAACTGTATTCTGTAGGCACCTAAGAAAAATAACGTTTTGAACACAAATTTCCTGCACATGTTAACTTTCTTGTAGTTTTAAAATTTCAGCAAGAGTAATAGAACAGTGAAGATACTTAAAGTGTTACGTGGAGTGTAGTTTGGTCAACCAGGAACTTTCCTTTTATCAAGATAGGGTAACTTCCAGGTGTTCGGGGAAGATTATAGGAGACAGATGTGTTCAGTGTGATGCTTCCTCTATTAGACTCTGTAAGAATGTGAGAAACAGCAGTTCCGGAGCATCATGAGCTTGAGGCTACACCTAAATAGCATCTGTGTTAATGGTCAGTGAAATTATGGAGCCTTGCCTCAATTCTGTTTAAACTTCTGAGCTGCAGCAAGTTTTTTCTCTGCAGTACAGAGCTGTATTCCACTGTTTCACTGTAGTCCCCCTTGCTTGCAACTTCCAGATTCTTTGGGCTTGTCCTCGTTTGCTTGAAAAGTTGTTTGAGACCTTAAGCTGTTGCTTCTAGGTTAGGGGAGCCCTAGAATGAGAAAATGGATCAGGCAGAGCTGAGTTTTGTTCTAGCCCTGTCTTCTGTTCATCATCAGATACCTAAGGGACACACTAGGTAATGCTCAGAAAAATAAAACTAAATTACCTTCAAGCTGCTGTTGAGGTTTGTTTAATTATGAGAAGAAACAGGAGCTCTATTCATATTAGAATAGGCAAGATGGAAGGATTGAATGGAAAATGCTGTTTGTTAAAGAAACAGAAGTAATTTCTGCTGTGAAACGCCAGAATGTCTGGAAAAGCAGTGGTTTTGACACCTCACTAAATAGAATCTAGTTATGCTCTGTTACATAGAACCACAGATCAATCAGTGGTCTGTTGAGAGCAAGACTGTAGGATGTTGATATTAATGACACACTTCCGCTCAGGACAGACTTGGCTACCCTGCAGGAAGTGGGGTGAATGCTAGGGTATAAAGTCAATGTTTTGACATGTCTGATCACAGACAGGGATATTTGTCTGTGGAAACATAGAAACAAGAACCAGTAAATTACTTCATGATTTCTAACTCTTAATATATCAAAATTGAGAGCATTTACAAGGCAAACAAGCTGGATGATATTTTCCTTAAAAATTCTATTTAATAAAATATAGATACTAAGTTTGATTTGAAGATTAATGCTACTTTGTGCCTGCATCCTTAAAGTTAAATTGTTCATGTTAATTCTTGTAGGATATTAGTTCTTGTGTTAGCCCTTAATAAAAGTCTGTTCTGCTTCACGCTGCTTGTCCCTGAAACCTGGAATATACCTCAGGCTGCTGAGTTGTGAGGGTAACTTTCATACCTCTTGTGCTTTGTCTCTTAAACTGCATTTTGCTGTTGGCTCATCACCACTGTGAATTCTTGCTTGTGAATCTTGGTGTTGTGTGTTCTGTAGTGATCACTTTTAAAATGGGATGGTGCCCCTCCTAAATTGGAGTGATGGAACTGAAGGATGATATGAGGAATAGCGGTTACCAGGGCAGACAGCTGGGCTCAGTACTGACATGGGGGAAGCTGGGCATTGATGTCAGAGGAGATGGACAGTACAATGTGAGGAAAGAGAAAAGGGTAAAAGATGAAACAGAAGTGGAAACCATGTGCTATGATCTAATGGACTGTTGGATAATGGAGCTATGAAAGGAAGGAAAACAGAGATTATTTTTAGTACTTTAATAAAAGTGTAGTTAGTATCTCCTCTGGGTTGTATGACACAACATAGGATTAGGCTTGTTTGACCAACACAGAATATTTCAGAAAATATGAGGACTGTATCGTGGTTTATTTCTGAATACAAACAGTATGCTAGTCACACACACAGGTATTTCCTCTTTTGCATGAAATTCCAGTGGAACTGTTAGACAGAAGTTTGATTTATTTTACTCATCAATACTTTATTTGCTTGTAGGAGCACCACAGACAACTTGCAAAGATTTCAGTCTACAGTTTTATGTTTACAACAGACAAAGATAAATGTATAGTTAAGAAAGCTATCTCAGACCTTAGTTGCTTTTCAGTGAAGTACAAAAAGAAATGAATGTTCACAGTAAGCTTGTGTACTGTTTATTGTGTAGAGCTTCCTAGTGCAGAGATTTCTTGTGGAAAACTGTATAACAACATTGAAATAGCCTGCTGCTTGCTGTCAGCCTTGAAAGAATGTGGTTTTTTTTGCAGACAGCACTCTTGATATGAAGAAGACATAACTTGTTCCTTCATTACTTGAATCTAATAAGCTCTAGGACAAAAACCAGGACTCATTTGGGATGCCTCTCGTGCCCTAACTTTCAAGACCCGAAGTGGTGGCTCTTTTAAGGCTTCAGCACCTGGGGAAGACAAGTCTCCCTAGACAGACTTGGGGAATATATTTTAGCCCCTCTAAGTATATTTTTGGGGTAGAGCTGAATGTAGTCTCTGGGTATTGCAAACTGTGCAGTTATTCCCTATACTCAGGTAAAAGCCAAGAAGAGGTTTTCCTTTAGGAAAACAGTGCCTTTATTGAACCAGAGATCTGTAAGAAGCATGGTGTCTCCCTTCCCTGGCAATTGCAGGTTTCATAGTGCAATCAGCTGACATTCATAGAATCCTAGCATGGTTTGGGTTGGAAAGGACTGTAAAGTTCATCCAGTTCCAACCTCCTGCCATGGATATAGACACCTTCCACAAGACCAGGTTGCTCCAAGCCCCATTCAACCTGGCCTTGAACACTGCCAGGGATGGGGCAGCCACAGCTTCTCTGGGCACCCTGTGCCAGGGCCTCAGCACCCTTCACAGTAAAGAACTTCCTAATATTTAATCTAAATCTCCCCTCTTTCAGTTTAAAGCCATTCTCCCTTCTCTGTCCCTACAGATTCTTGTAAAAGTCCTTCTCCAGGTTTCTTGTAGCCCCTTCAGCCATTGAAAGCTGCTTTAAGGTCTCCCTGGAGCCTTCTCCAGGCTGAGCAAGCCAAACTCTCTCAGTTTGTCTCCTTACCCAGAGGTGTTCCAGCCCTCACAGCATCTTAATGCTTCTTCTGGACTCAGTCAGGCAGGTCTATATCTTTCTTGGGTCCCCAGAACTGAGTGCAGTACTCCAGGTGATATGAGAGCGGAGTAGAGTTGGTTTGAACTTACAAGAAGAATGGCGCATTATGAAATAATACGGTGTGACACGTCATCAGCCTGCAATTTTGGTATGATTTGGTACTCTGTACTGTTAAAATTGATAATAATGGGGTGTTGCTGTATTGCCAACACTGTTTGACAGCCTGTAAATGGGAATGTAGAATAAGGTAAGTGCGCATCTGTGATGCATTTCTGAGAAAGAAGTTTTATAAAACCTTCAGCAAAGTTGAAGGTTTTCTTTCTGTAACTTCAGAGGCAATCCAAAATCCAAATTTTCGTCATTTTTGTGGTGTTGGCTGGTAGTGGTGCTTCCTGTGTTGTATCTTCAGTAAGAAGTGCCAAGATGCTGCTTGAGGCATTCAGAACAGGGAAGCTACTACAGATGAAGAATTATGTAGAGGGGTGTGTGGCTTTCACTTGATCATACATGGAAAGTGCTTGCATGCTAAACTTCAACAAATGATCAGAAGGTGACCTTTCCTGAGGTCTGAGTAGATTTAATGGCTTGTGGAAAGGGACAGACTTGCTTCTGCCGATTCCCTTTCTTTTGTTTCTGTGCTCATCTGACCTGTTAATGAGCCAATTCTGCTAACAATAGGCAGTAACAACAAAACCAAATGTAGCACAAGGACAGATTTTTCCAGCTGATCAAGTGTAATTACCTCACCATACAGTCAGACAAACCCAGGGATAAAAGGGGTGGGTGAATGAGTATGAACTGTGTGACTGAATAAAGGAGTGTTGAGGAGGATGCATTTTAGTGTCTGCAGGCTCTTAAAGTAATTTGAAGATCTGTGTTGCACCCATACTGAAATCTCTTATAACAATAAGGCTGAAACACAGTGGAAATGTTAGCTAAGTTTATGAGTTTCCACACCGCTTGCACTGAATCAGGGTGAGTTAACAACTTTTCTTTATGAAAAATTTTGCCTTCTTTTTTTAAAGGAGCAAATGCGAATGTGACGTTAATGACATTAGTAGAATTTAATGTATTTTGATATCTTCCCTTGGAAAATGAGCAGCATGAGTTTTTCAGCAGTGTTCATGGCTCACATTCTAGGTCTTCAGAGTGCATATTTATGAGTTGTATTTAAAATATGGTTTAATTACAGGAACATAAATGCTGAGTTTCAAATGGAAGTATTCTGGAGTCTTAGCTTTTGGAAGCTGTTGTACGTTATAGGAGTTATGCATATAGTAAGCACTTCAAGGTCTGTGGGGTTTTGTCAACACAGAGTAAAACTGGATATTACAAGCTGATCTCTGTGTTTGCCTGAGGTCTCTATGCTGCTGCTATGGGATTTAATTAAAATTCTAATTCCTTTCAGAAGATAACCAATTTAGCTTGTAACCAAAACCCAACCACTTGTTCAAAATTATTTGCCTCTGTGATATGAACTGTAAAAGCTTCACTGTATTTTAACAAATGGGTGTAAGCTCAACTTACTTGGAGTAATTTTTTTTTTTCCGCAGGTCTTATCTACTAACACTGCATAAACTGGTACTCATGGCAATAAGTACAAACATTCAAGCTGTATGTACACATAAGCAGTAGTTATTATGTGCCTTATATCTTCTGAAGTGAAAGTTACTGGTAAAGCGCCTAGTTAGTATACTGCTTTAGTGTTCTCTAGCAGTGATTGTTGGGATATAGTTTGTGAGCAAATAGTGTTGCATTTAGTTGCACAAAAATAGTGATAGTAGAAGGCATACTAATAAAGGCACTAGTAAACCCAGTTTAGCTTAGAACTTTGGTTTTACTTAAAGCTGCCAGTGAAGAGGCACAGTGGTAAACCTGTATGTATGTCTTTGAAGGCAGCTGTGTTCAGCTTGAGCAATGTTTGCATAGTAATTTATTTAGCTGCCAAGCATGAACTTTGATTAAAATTCACAATATCCAAACTTTGAAGTCCAAGGCAGTAAAGTGTGTTGGTTTCTGCATTAACTGCCAGCTGTAGTTACAGATTTCTTTCTTCACACTACCCCCTCTTTCATTTTATAACCTTTGCCTCTTTTCAACCTGTCTTGAATGTTTCTGCTGTTCTCATGACATGGTTTCCTGGTGGTTTTAGTTTTGCTGGGCAGCCTGCAAGCTTTGTTTTGGGTCTTCTGAGTGATGGAGAGCAAGTGTTTATATGTATGAGAAAGGGGGATTATTTTTGTGCTCACAAGAGCCTTTGCTTCTTTGTATTTAATCCAGCAAACCTGTTACTGCTTATGTCTTCTTTCTTGCCTTGATTTGCAATATCTGACTCAGTGTTGATGGTAAACTAAAATTACTGTGCTTACTGCTGTGGCCCCAAGGGGGCTTCCAGTTAACTAATAGTTTTCCAGAAAGACTTCAATGCATGTGAAGTCATTACTAGACTTGGAGAAGGAAGTTCTGAACTGGCTGAGCAGGAAGGGTGTAGCATGTCCTTTAGTTTAATAATCTTTCAGCTGGAGATTTTAGCTCAACTATCAGTGCCTTAAGACCTAGAGTAAGCGGTACTGAGAACTTAAGTTCGTTTTGTGGAATTTGAGTCCAAACTAAAGAATATCCTGTGGCTGGTTTTACCTCTTAACTCTGAGATTTGAAATACCTTTCCCGGTAATCTTGGTAACTTCCCTATAATCTAGTAACTTTTGTATTTAACTGCAATAATATATGTAAGAAAACAAAAAACAGATAGTGAAAGATGAAACTTGAAAAACTGTGAAGTATACCTTAGAAACAAATGTCAAGTGTGGAAAAGCTTATGAACAAACTCTGGAAGATGGCATTGTAATACTAAGTTTATGCTTATTTATGTGTGCTGGGAGAATTTTAAGAATTACTGTGAATGCTTTATTTCTGTCAGTTACACACATAATGCATTTCCTTTTTTGTGTGCACAGCTGCATGTAACTGACACTGTGGGTATCAAATCACTGACATAATTGTTTAAGTAGTAGTCTACTGACCTGTAATGGAAGGAACATATTGCAAAATTATTTCCTTAATTTAGGAAAATTTTCCTTTGTTTTAGTTTGCTTACCTTCTAGAAGATGAGGAATTTAAGCAGGAAGATGCTATTATGTACACCATGTGTTGAAGGTACAGTCTTTGGAAAGTAATAGTCACTTTTTCTCTCTTTAGGAAGTACACATAAAGGAACCGATAGAAAAAGAAGTGAATCCTCACTTATTACCAGGTAACTACTGTATATTGTATTACTAGAATTAAAGAATAAAATTCAGTTATGTAAACAGTATTTAAATATTTCAGTGTCTGCAGTGAACACTTAAGTGACATCAGTGTCTCAGGTAGTAAAATAGAAGGTTTGGTGTAAGGTGGGTTACACCATAGGGTGGTGTTTCAATATGAGTTGAAACACAAGGGTTGAAATGTTTCAAGTATCTGTATCTACATAGATGTTGAAAAACTCCATAGATTTGAATGTTTGAGTATAGCATTTTCTCGTAAGTTGTGTGTGGAGAGCTGCCTATACTTCAGTTAGCCCTGTTCTTAGAAGACAAATTTGGGTGGTTTTGTGTTTTGTTGGGGTGGTTTTGGATACTGAAGGCCAGTAACTAGTGGAAACTTATTTTCTAGTTGCTTCGCTTCTACTATGAGTTACTTAAACTTTTTGATACCTTATTCACTATTAAGTTTTGTTTTGCCCTTTTCTTTTTCTCATTTACAATTCTTTTAAAAAATGTTTTCAAAGATGAGAAAAGATGATGTTACTAAGATAAAATACAAGTGAAAGTTTAGAACAAGCTAGTATTATGTTGTTTGTTTTATTTTGTAATAGGAAAGACCAAGGGACTGTGTGATTATACCTCCTAGAATCTGGTTTTAATTTCTTAAAATTGACGTTCACTTCCTGTTAATTTAAAGGTTAGAACTGCAGACTTGTGTTTGAGAAATTTAAAATAGCCCTGGGACCTGTAAAATAAGCAATATCTGCAGTCAAAGCTATGAAAAACTAACTGTGATAAAGTTGTAATAATAAAATCAAATGTTTCAGCATTTTTAGAGCTTAACAGTAAGGAAAATTGGAACAGTTCTAAAGTTGTTTGACTGTATAAACTCCTTTTGGTAGGGTTTGGGTTTTTTTGAGTACACTCTCATATGGCTTGTCTTTGCAACTCCATGTGTTGCTCTCCTACCGCTATAGAGCAGTCCATGGTAGAGGTATTTCTGGTTACAGAACTAAGTGCATGCAGTTGAACAGTGTTCAGTCTATCTTGAGTAATACTAATGACCTGGAAGGCTTTCAACGTATGGATTCCAAGAGCTGTCTTTTAATCTTTTTGTGTAACAGTGATGAAATACTTTATCATATGAGAAGCTGTGAGGAAGTTAGTACTGAATTTAAGATAACAGTTTAAATAATTATAAGTGTCAGTTATGTTTCATGTCAGTGTTTCTTCTGTACAGGTGAACTGTTGCTTTGTGAAGCAAGCACAGTGTATAAATATATACAAGAAGATGGCTCAAACCGTGGCACCTATGGGAAACTTGTGTGCACAAACTTCAAGATTGCTTTCCTTGATGATTCTGCTTCAGATGATAATGTAGGAAGACAAGTCCTCTAATTTATGACCAAACAGGCTCTGAAGACATGTAGTATCTCTGACTAAATATTCCTTATATAAGGATACAGAATGAAAATAGCTTTTTAAAACAGTTTTAATGGGTGCAGATTAATTTTAATGGTCTGCATCTGCTTGATCTATGCAGATTCTTCCTCAAACTATAATGACTATTTAAGTAAAAACAGCACAAGTCTGTATTAGACATACTTTATATAATTCTTTGTATGTTATGCATTGGTAATTTTGTGAAGATTAAGTTAAAAAAATGAATTGTTTTGAAAAGTAGCAGTTTGTTTAAACCTGATTTCTGATTGCTTGTCTGGCACAAATGGCAGAAATGTGAATGTTGTACAATATGTGCCTGAATGTAGGCTACACTGCAGAACCATTTCAGGGCTACACAAGACCCAGTAAATTCTTACTCAGTGTAAATGTTCTATTTAACTGTTTGTGTGGCTCAGTAAAGCTCTGAATTATTCCACTTGAAGTCAGGGGTTGACTGCAAAAATTTAAAAATCAGATACTGTTGAGCTGTCAAACATTAAAAAAGTTAAAAAATTGCCAAGTCTTAGAAGCGAGTTAAATGTTTTGTTTAGGTGCTCAAAGAGAGCTGTCAAAGGGGACTGGTTATGACACACCTTTTTTTGATGTACTTAAGTATCCGAAACAGTCTGGTCCCTTTAGGTGATAAAAGTGAAGGAAAGCCTAGTATATGGCTCTCAAGTTCGGGATGATCTTGACAGTGAAGAAGAAAGTGATTTGATTGTAGTTGGAAGTTTCTTGAGGTAAAATTTCAGGGAGATTAAATGTTACACTAAGGCTTCTGCAGCCAAATACACATTTTTTGGACCTGCAGAGCCCTCTCCACAGATCACATGAGATTTGTGCTAAAGTCAATAGTAAAGTCAACCATGGTAGTTTCTGTTCCATCACTAATTTTAAATCTTGGGTTTATAGCATGTTAAGTCAACTATCTTTCACTTAACAGAAGTTCAGTATTAGCTATCTGATTCAGAGTACTACAGATGTGGAATTATCTTGAATATGGTTGACTGTTCAAAGCTGTCTTCATGTAAGATGTAATTTGCCGATGTAGGGTACATCAGCCTTCTGGTAATAATATATACATAACAATAATAGATAATGTAACAATGTTTAATTGTGGCATCACTCAAAATACCATTTTTAAACTCTGAACTCATAGAATTCTAAAAGTGAATGGAGCCTCAAAACACTTAGTTTGCCAAAATAGTAGATAAAATAATTTACCCTGTCATAAATCTGGCTGTTACAGTATAATATTCTTGGGATACTTGTTCTTTGAAGAGATTTTCTATTTCCTGCTAGGTTCCCATAGCAGGGAAGCTTGTAATAAAAGGGCCTGGCTTACATCAAGTTACTTTATTTCCTGTTTACTGCTGTGATTCTAGTTTGAAAAGCAGCTCTCAATAGAAATCTATGCTTTGAAGCTATTTGAAAAGTTAAACTCTATCTACGTTTCAGCATGTCTGAGACAAAACTGGATCTGCAATTTATAAACTATGCTTATGTGTAACCTGCATCTCTTGGTATTTTAACAACTGTTCTCCAGTATTCTGTCTTAACAGCTTGTAAAATAAGTAGTTCTGACATTAAAATACGTTCTGAACACATCATGTGTTAAGGTGCTACTGCTCGGTATTACGACATTTCTGAGAACTTTTTTCATGTTCTAGGAGCCTCAATTTAAGAATAAGATTGTAGGAGAAAATGACATAACCCTGCAATGTGTAGATCAAATCTATGGAGGTAAGTCAGCTTTCTCCTCTTGTTTCAATGTGCATCAGACTTCTACGTGTCTTGTAGGTTTGTGTGTTTTGTATGCATCCTTCCTTATTAGCAAGCTGATAGAGTGGACACTGTGGGGACCAGGATTGGGTAGTCTAATAAAGGCAGATGCAGACATATTTGACAAAATGACAGATAAGAGATATAGAAGAACTGAGTCTTATCCCTAACACTTCTTAAAGCTAAATTTTTATTAACTTGTCAGGATAGACAAAACAAAACCTTCAAAATGCCATGGTTTGAAAAAGAATGTACTGTGAAAAGTCTCTGATTAGGGTTGGTACACAAGGATCTTCCAGTGTGTTGACTAATCCTGTAAGTATGGAGATGTTAATTTCATTTGAGCAATAGTACTGCAGAGCAGTACAGACAGCAAATTCCCAAACAATGTTTTGTTTGTTTAAAGGAACTTTGTTTTATGAGATTCATGGTGTCTTTAAAGCCTCATTTGCTATTTTGATTTAAAATTATATTAGTGAATGTTTTGCAGCAAGGTTTACAGGTATGCCTGTGTTGCTAAAAAAGCTAAATGAGAATGGGTCATTTGTAAATAGTAGCAAAGGCTTTATTGAGAAGCCTGACCTTGGACAGGTGTCAGAGTATTTAGAATATGCATGAATGGTGGTGTGGATTTGTGAAGGAGTGGTGTATAGGGAGACTGGTGAAAACTGGTTGTAAGACACAGTTTAATCTTGTTATACAGTGACCTAGCTGGCAGCAGTTGAAGTTCTGAAATTATATATCCTCAAACAGAAGTGAACAAAGGGCTCTCCTGGGGACTTACTTTGTGGTGGCTTAAAAAAATAAGTAGCTTTTAGGAACATGGGAAGATCTCAGTTTGACTTTCCTTTGGGCAGAACTACTAAAATATGTTCTTTGTGCATCTCAGAACTTTGAACTTACTATACAGTCAGGATGTGAACAGAAATAATCACTCAGCAGCTGGCTTGCTGCAAGTTTGTTTTCTACCTTGCAGGAACTACCTTGAGTTGGTTTAAGGAAAGTAAAGCTAAGTATATTAGCACAGGAGCTTGTCAGTGTGTTATAGGGTGCTTATTTTTACTTGTTAACACTTGGGCTTGAATTAGTTTATTTCAAAATTTGAAGAGTCAAGCAGGGGTAGCTTTATCAATAGATGATCTTTCTGGTATTTACTTAGACTTTTTAATTTTGCAGTTTATGATGAGAAAAAGAAACTTCTAACTGGACAACTGAGAAAATACCCAGAGAAGTTAATTATCTACTGTAAGGACCTTAGGGTATTTAATTTCTGCCTGAGATACACAAAAGAAGAGGAAGTGAAAAGAGTAAGTGTAGTAACTTAATTTTTTTTTTCTTAAGCGTGGTGTTGAGCATTTAGTTGTGGGGGTGAGGGAAGAATGAAATTCATTGAGAGAACCATTAACATGTTTTCTGATCATTCCCAATTGAGAGAGAAGAAAAAGATTGATTTCTAGCTGACCTTCCTCATTAAAGATTGTTATGTATAGCAGTTAAAGATTGGATACATTGGCTTATTGAAGAAAATAGGAGAACTCTATGAAATCAGCTCAGGCTGAGTTTTTTGTGGTATACAACCTTATTATTTTAGACTTCAGCATTTTTCATGTGAAAACAGTTAGTTTCCTGATAGCTAGAGTTCTTTTGACAGGTTAAGTTGAGCTCCAAACTAAGAGTCTACTGCCTGTATTTAAATAATGATCATTTTGGAAGTTAAACATGTATAGTAATACTTGCTGTTAAGCCCCATAGGTATAGTATCTTGCAGGCAATGGAGAAAGCTTTCTAAAAATCAGCTTTCAGCTGTTGAGAATAGAACCTATTGAACAGTTTTGTTTAAAACTGGACTGGTGAAAAATGTTTTGGTTTTTTTGTTGATAGTCTTGCTCTGGTTTTGGGTGCTAATTTTTGGTCCTTTCCTAGATTGTCAGTGGTATACTTCACCATAGCCAGACTCCTAAGCTGCTTAAACGCTTGTTTCTATTCTCTTATGCATCAGCTGCCCCAAAAAACACAGGTAAATGTTTTTTCTATTTTTGATTTGTCTTTGTTGTGTACTGTTAGTCCCTTACGCAGCAGGGGATGCTTAGTAGCTGACTCTGTGACTCTGCTCTGCTGGCAGATGGCCCTCAGGAGACTGATTTTTCTGTTGCTATACATTGTTAGATGTGTTGCTAAAAATCTCTTAATTTCTACTGTTGGTTTCTGTGTCCTTCAATATAGTTATGCAGAAGCTTTCCAAGCAAGAGTAGCATCACTGGATTGAAAGCTTACATATGTGCAAATGTGTTTCATGTGCCTCTGACTAGTGTCAGAGCTTCTTTCTCATCTAGGAAATATTTTGCTTATTTTATTAGTGTGGGGTTTTTTTGTACTATTGAAGTGAACCAAATGTCTTACTCTTAATTCTTAAATTATTACATTTTCAGTGGCATCTGACAAAGTATTTCCCTTTTTGCTCTTATTTGCAAGTGATCTGCTTCTCCTAGGCAACTGCAAAAAAAAAGCACGTAGGTTTGCATAGCAAGATTTCATTAGACATTTGACTTCCTCTTATAGTTAACTTATTACATAATCTTCCCACTTGATCAGTCTTGGCTGAGTAGTATAGTAAGCTGCAAAATTCAAGATAAAAAGTTGTCAGTGCACTTTCTAGCATTTCAAAGTTCAGACTTCAACTGAAGTAATAGCAATATGTTGAATTAGGAACCTGTTTCGTAATTCACCAGGAACACCTCTTCCTTTCACAAAGGGAAGTTTTAATGTACCCAAGTTACTAATCAGACATTTATCAAAATATGTCAAGGGATTACAGGACCATAGAGGTTAAAATAAGCATGTGGGGATTATATAGTCATGTTCCTGTCCATCTGCACCTCTTTAGAGTAGGTTTAACTATGGCAAACTTGCCAAGACATGTTCAGTTAAGCTTTGAACACCTCCAAGGACAGAGACTCCACAACCTTTCCAGACAGTCCTGTTTCATTATTTGACTGTCCTCACAGTGAGAAAGCTTATGTTTGAATGGGATTTGCTGTACTTCAGCTTGTGCACAATGCCTTTTGTCAGGTCACTGCGTACAACTGAATCTAGATCAATCTTCTTTATTCTCCTCCCCTGCTTACACCCCCAGTCAGGTGTTATACACACTGAAAATATTTCTCGGTCCTCTGTGTCCTTGCTAAGCCTTTTCTCCTCCAGGCTGAATGATCATACGTCTCAGTCTTTCCTTGTATCAGGTGCTTTCAGCCCTTTGGTGATGATAATGGGCTTACTCTGTACTTGGTCCAGCAAAGTCTGTGCCTGTCTTGTACTGGGGAGCCCAGCCCTGGACACAGCACTTCAGGCAAGAGATCACCAGTGCTGATCTGAGAACAACAATCACCTCATTCAACCTGTAGGCACTGGTTTTCCTAATGCAGACCAAGAATTTGTAGTCTGCCTTTGCTGCATAGGCATACTGCTGGCACAGGTGGTTCCTGCAGCCTTCATCTGTAACTGGTTTTCAGTTTGAACTACAAATGTCAGAAAGACTGTAACCTTTTCCAGGTATAGAGTAAGTAAATGTGGGAGAAGCCTAGTCTTAATGGCATTGAAGTGTTGAGCCAAAATTCTTTCATATTTTAATAACTTTCTTCAATAATAATTGCGTAGTTTCAGTCTTTATGAAGTTATCACAGGACAAACCAATTAGACTTTAGAAATTGGGGTTTATACCTTTTAAGGCCTGATACTCTCAAAATCTTAAGTTGTCCCTTAGAGCTCATTAATAATACTTGGTTCCCAGCTATAAATTTTTCATCTACTGTATCTTGTTGAGGTGGAAAGTTTCAACTTGCCATTGTACCTTCTGTGGAAATTCTAGCTCTGTTTGGTATTTCCATGTTAGCTGATGTTGCAGAAAATGTAATTATGATGGGTGTCTAAACCAATTGCACTTACTCCCTAAATTGTATGGGTATTATACAAGATCTGAGGCTAAATCAACCTGCTGTTGTAATTCTTGCTGGGGTGGCTAAATAGAAATACAGAAATTCTCAGCTGAAATGATTGAGACTTAGATTGCGGTAGTCAATTTTCTTCTCTTATCAAGTGCCTGAAATATTCAGTGCAAAATTCCTATCCATGATAAAAGAATGAACTTCAAATGAAATGCAATACCTGAATTGCAGAAGGGCTTTTGGTATGATTACTAATTCTACATTTAAGCCTATGTTATTAGATGCCAGTCAGCTGCACTAGTATGTAGTGGCATTTGCTGCTCAGCATCCTGTGTTTTAGGCTGGAAATGTGGACAGCCTCAACTGTATTGAAGATCTCTAAGAGCAGTAGAAGAAGCTGTTCCTGAATTTTTTAGTTAAAGTGGTATTTGACAGAAAGGTAAGCTGTTAAAGATCAGACAGAAGGAGTGTGTTACACAAAGGCATTTTGACTTGGCTTTCTGTACATAAGAGGTCTTGCTTGCTTACCTTAATGGAAACTAGCTACTTGATATAGGAATGCCTTCTTTTTAGAGTTGCTGATAGTCTGCAAAGTTAACATTATTATGTCTGACAGATGGAAGAAACCAAACTGTAATGTTTGATACTCTTGAGGACTGGCGTGATGAGTTGGAGCGGACCAAAGGGAATGTGAAATACAAAGTAGTGACTACCAATGAAGGCTACAGAGTCTCTGAAAAGTAAGCTTGCCCTGGTTAATTGTGAGCTTTGGATATAAGTCTCATTAAGATTTGAAAAAATCAGTGCTACAGTTGAGCATTATACAATTGCTTAGGGGTTTTTTTCTTTTAGGATCTGATTTCCATTTTGATTTATGGGAAACCTTTGATCTGGGACCTGAGGAGATGATCTTACACAACCCCTCTTCCAGCAGGGTTAACTTCACCATTAGGTCAGGCTACTCAGGAATAGAAAATACGTAGGTTTGGTACCTACACTTCTGTCCTCTACTTACTGGTTAGGATGACATCTTCTCAGTCATGTACCTTTACTCTGGTAAAATTTTAGGTTAGATGCACTTGAGACTTTCTGTTTTAGCTGTGGGACTGAGTGGGGAAAAATGGTTTAAAGCATGTCTGCAGAATGCGCTGGTGGAAGTTGTGTTGCTTATAGCAGAACATTAGAGATGTATGCTTCAATCAGTTCAGCTAAGTAGCATCTGTTTGTGAACCTATTAGGATGCATACAAGGCTTTGTGGACTCCTGTTTGATAGTCTGATCCTGAAAGGCTACAAAGACCTTGGAAATAAAGACCAATTTTCAATGGAGTCTTAAATATTTATTCTAGAGCTGTCTTGAGAGACCCAAGCTGAGGTTGAGTGCTTATCTTTGTTTCTTTTATCTTTTTGAAAAACCAAGTGAGAGAACTGAGGTGGTATTAACAAGCAATGTTACAATTAAATGTAGGACTTAACTGCAGGCTTGGAAAGATTGCAATTAAGGGGGTAATGTTGCAGTGAAAATAATGAAGAGCTCAAGATTGGAAGAAACCTTATCCAGCTGAAAGGGAGGGTGTTGAGGACAATATAATTATATTGTAGGCAAGATTATTGTAGCAGTAAGGTGAATATGTAATTAACGTGGGCTAGAACACTCATCAGTGAAATGAACTTTGAGATTGTTTTTTTTTTTCAGTTCTTAAGTGCAAAAATCTTCTTTGTTTTCCTAGGCTACCTTTGTATTTTGTTGTTCCCATATGTGTTTCTGAAGAGAATATCCTGAAGTATGAAGGCAGAGGCATTCCTGTAAGTATGTATGTGTGGCTGAGGGTAAGAAATCTTATTGAGAAGACAAAATTCCAACTAGCATTTTGGATATTGGTGCATATTATTTTCAAAACTTGTTTTTTGTAGCTCACACATATGCCTAGTCATCTATAGGAGGTGAAACAGATGATGAAGTACCCACAGTAGTCTGTATTCTCTTAAGCAGTACAAAACAAAACATCTATATGGTTCACAGTGTACATTTACTTATCAAATGTCTGATGTCCTATAGTTAGTAGTCTTTCTATCAGTCAGCCTGTTTTTCGTTATAGTGATTACTGATTAGCATCTAGCTGGGGCAGGATATAGGGCTTCAAATGCTGTTTGAATACTGAGGTGAAGACCATGCATGTACAGGTAGAGCTGAATACTTCTAGTTACGTAGCTTGGATGATACTATGTAATGTGGCTGTGATGATGCATCACTTTTTCAAAGCCAAGTAGCCGAATTGAAAAACTAGCTCTACCAGTTTCAACAGAAAATTAACTTAAATATATTGTTTTGCACCTCATAGCAGACTGGATTTGCCTTTCTGCCTTGTACCAGACTTCAAGAACCAGTAAAAGAGAGTAGATAGAAACGAGCTAATTAACTTCACTTATGAGAGCTTACATTAGTTGTGGCATGTCCATTAAATTTGCGAAGGAAAACAATGTGCTGCTCATGCTTTTAAATAAATTGGCGCGTGGAGTAGGTAGTGTTGTACTGTTCTGCCTAAGGTGTCCTTTCAGATAGTGAAACTCAAAATTGTTTGATTCACTTGTTCTCAGTAGTCAACCAGGCAAATTACAGTGTCTGTTACACAGAAATGGAAGTAATTCTTTAACTGCATCTTCCATTCATGGGATCATAGAGTAGTTTGGGTTGGAAAGGACCTTTAAAGGCTGTCTAGTAATATCTGTAACTATGCAATCATATTTAGTTGTAAAAAGTTCAGTACCTTATTTCCTGTGCCTAGATGACCCCTTATGCATGACTCATGTGGAAAAGCATGACAGTGTATTTGTTATGAGTTATTTCAAGGCTGAACTATAAGAAAAACACAGCTATATCTACGTGGAGAAACTGATGGCTAATATAAGAGTTATTTCTAAAAGCCATCTTGCTATGGCCTGTCTTTCACATAGTTTGTCCATAAATGTTACGATCAATTTTGTTTTTTTCTTATGAGAACAGTAGAGGAGGTAATGTTCTGCTATAATCTGACACTGTTCATGTGTAAAGTGTAATTTAAAACTTGCAAGTGATAACACTATATTGAGGCATGCCTGTATTGAGGCATGGTGCACATGTAAAAGTTTGCTTCTATAGATGAGTTCACTGACTATACCAAAAATTCAATGAAGCATAGCATTGAGAAAAATCTTGTCATCACTTGTACAGAACAGTTTACCAATTTACATCACCTGGTCAATGTTTTTCTGCAGATTTGGTGTTGGTCTTGCCATAATGGTGCTGCTCTTCTCAAAATGTCTGCATTTCCCAAAGAACAGGATGACATCGCTTCACAAACACAAAAAGCCTTCTTGGATGGGTCAGTAATAGCTATTCTGTCCACAACACTTTGCTTGGTATGGACCTTGCTTCTCTTTTTCCATATATGCTATATCTTTAAGCTTGCACACATCAGGAAACAAGTTCTAAATGTAAAAGTACTTTTCTATAGTGGAATGAGTTTAATCCCTTGGCCTAACAGCATCTGTCAGTTGTGCAGGACTGTAACATCACTGATGACTTTGTGGAAATACACATCAGATGAATATTTGTACAGACTGTGGTGTATTATTAGGTAAAACAGCACCAAAGCCTGTAGTTCTTAAGTACAGCTAGTGTATCATTAGCTGATGGGCTCAGTTGTGTCTGCAAGTGTAGACCTCATCTCTAAACACAGATTTGCAAGCTGAGTTTTAAGTTTCTCAACTCTGCTGTCCTATGAGAACTAGATTCATGTTCTTAAATAACTTTAAAGTGACCTAAAATGACTGAGACAATCTAACAGCTCACTGCTGCTACTTTCAGATGTGATGACAGACAGCAGTTTGATTCAGCTGAGGTAGTGAGCTGAATTAGTTCAGCAGTTTGAGAAATGCCAAAGTTAACATAAGGGCAGGAGCATAGCTGCCTCGCTGAGTTACTGCAAGAACAAAAGATGGCTTTTTTTCCTCTGCTTTCTCCAACCTGTTGAGTGTCCTTGAGAAAACTTCTCTTCTTGCAGCAAGCTGTTATATCAGGCTAATATGTACAATTTTTACTGTTTCACTGCTGTCTTCTTTCTCCTCATAGGTGAAGAACCCATTAGTTGCATAGAACTAACAGAAAATAGCTTGATTAGGCTTTTAAAATCTTTCATTTACAAAATTAATTATACTTTCACTGGAAAGGCTTTTGACCTTTCCTGCATTTGCTTTCAAGTTTCTCCCCTGAAATGGAGAAGTTTACATGAGTTATAAGTCTTTTTAATGCTATTTCATAACGTGAAAGTAAGTAAAACTAGCAGGAGGCTGTAACAAGTTATCAGGTGCTATTTTGATCCTTTGTCTGGGGCCATCTGAACTTGGGACGTTATTGGTGGTTTTCTGTGCTATGGAGAACTAGCACTTAAAAATTTATCTACAAATTGTCTGAAAGGGTGTGCTAACATGCCGTTGTAATAGTGCTCTGAACTCAAGCACATGGCATATGTTTACAATTGATGGCTTTTTATTGAAAAAGCTGTTCAGCACCAGATCTTTTGTCACAAACTGTTTGCTTCATTGTGGAACAAGTATTGTGATTGACAAATGATTTCTTTCCCTTAATTCTCTTATCTGATGCATCTTCTGGTAGGTCTAGTAAAATGCATTTGTGATATGGAACCTGTAGTTCTCACTTTAAGCAGGTTACTGTGCTACAACAAACAGGAAACAAAGTACTCTGTCATGTCATAGCAATGCCTGCAAGGCTTCACTTCTGAACCATGAGCAAAGGCAGCTTTTCCCAAATCTTGACAATAGAAAGCCAGTATGACAACAGAGGTATTTACTAGGCTGATCATCTGAACTCAAGAGAGGGAATGAGAGGGGTTGTTCTGGCTCCAGAGCAAAGTTTCATCTAGCCTGCTATGTTTTTCCTCTCCTTCTAGGGGGAAAAAATATCGGATATGCAGGGAACTTCAGGGCAGGTATACTGTCTTGTCTAAGTCCAAATTGTTTCTTCTTGTGTGTTTTGTTAGCAGACCTAGCAGCTAGGTATCAGAATGTAAGTGGTTGGTAAAAGTCTAGAAAAATAGTGTCTGCTGGGAGGTGTGGGTGTTTCATTCCATCTTTTCTTTCTGGATTCATCTCTAAACAGCCTGTTAGTAAAGTAATTTTAGTGTTATTTAGTGAAGACAATACTTAAAGAACAGTATTAAAAAACAAGTAATGCTTGTAATATTCATAACTGCAGAAATCTTTTATCAGTGGGACAGTTAAGAGCAGCAAAACTTGTCAAAAGCTTGTAGACAAGCTTCCAGCCAGTATTTAAAAATGCTTGAAGGCCATTAGCTTTCCAAGTGTATATCCTTTGGTATCCTTTTTCCCAAAACATGCCCATTAACTTTGTCTTCAGTAATAGTAGTTGATACATTATTTGGCTTGTGAAGCAGGTGGCTTTAATCTCTTGATGATTTGATTTAGAATCTATAAGACAATTAGCAAACCTCCCTATGAACTCCTGAAGATGGATGACTTGTCAAGCAGCCTTCCCTCTCTGCAAGATATCCAGACAGCATACACAAAATTTAAACAACTGTTTTTGATAGGTAAGTCAAACTTTAAAGTAGTCTTTTGTCTCTGAAGTGACTTAGATGCAAAGCATAACAAGCATGTTTTATGTCTTATGAATGCAGTCCTTGTCTTAATTGGTGTCTTGATGGTGGTTAAAACCAGATTTTTAAATATAACTGAGGATTGCGCTTGTGACTGGCATGTTAAGAGATTTGTAATTCTTAGACTTAGTAACTCTGGCTAAGCAGTCACAGTATCTGAGAGTGACTGGACTTTAATTGGTAGTTGGAATACACCACATGGATCAAAATTTACGGGGAAGCTTTTTCAGTCCTGTGGCATTTGTGGAAGTTAAATGTTAAGTGTGAACCTTTTAAGCCATTGTACTATGTCAAGAGATGAGTCTCAATGCCAGTTTATTTTTGCACTAGCTTTAGTTACAAGCTAGTCACACCACAAAACGTGAAGCAGAATTTGCTTTAAGATTGTCACTGACTGTAGGACTGAAACATAACTCCTGTAAATAGTAAGTCTACTTGAAAGAAAGTGAGACTTGTGAAAGTGTAAGCTAGGCTTTTGGCCATTTTTATGAGACTCTTAACTATACCACTGTCATGAAATAGTACTTCAACCTCACCTCTTGGCATGAAAAAAGTTCCATACATGTTGTAGCTGTGCAGTGTGCCACTGGACCATTTTGAACAGTGGATCCTCTACATGAGGGTCAATGTTGCAATAGCCTCTGGTGACATGTGGAACACTGGGGCAGTTCACCTGTGGCTATTGATGTGGGATGTAACTGAAGTGATCATCATTGAGGAACTGTGTATTTGTAGCATAGCCCATAGACAATAACCAAGTCCTGCTGGTTTTCTATATGGAATTCAGCTGGTAAGTTGATGTAATTGCAAACAAATGGTTTCTGGCAAATATGTAGTGAAGCTCTGGTCATTCAGCTCTGTGCACCTGTTGTAGTTTGAACCCAGCCAAGCAGCAGGTTCACTCACTCAACCCCTCCCCCCTTCTGGCCCTCCCCTCTTTCCTCCCCACTCCCGGAGGAGTGGGAGGGAAGATGGG